>BGNK01004738.1:2409-48466 GCA_003297005.1 Symbiodinium sp. clade A Y106 | reverse complement strand
TCCGAACAAGTCGAAGTCCATCTCCTCAGGCACAGGCGTGCTGTGTGGCGAACCTGCAGCACTCTCTCCTTGCTCGGGCGAGGCCATGGCGCTTCACAGCTCCTGGACTTTCTTCAGGAACTCCGCTACCATGTGAAAAAACAGAGCGCGTAGCACTCGGTCTTTTTCTTGAGCCAAAGCGCGGGCGCAGCTCAGCGTTGTTGGGCTCTCACTGACAGTGAAACAACTTCAGCTGTCTGNAAACAGAGCGCGTAGCACTCGGTCTTTTTCTTGAGCCAAAGCGCGGGCGCAGCTCAGCGTTGTTGGGCTCTCACTGACAGTGAAACAACTTCAGCTGTCTGTCCCCAAGCAAAGCACTTTAGAACTAAACCAAAAACGAGACGAAACGAACGTGCAGTCACTCACCTAACTCAAAAGTACTTCTAACAGCTTCAGCATGCCAGCACATCAGGACATCCAAGATTAAAGGGAAATTTCACAAGAACCCGGGGTTGGAGTCGGAGTTGAACCCCAACCTTAACCCCCAACCCGGAGCCCGGGTTGCAAAAAGGTCCACGCACCGAGGGTTGGGAGCTTGACGCTTCTTTCTGAAGTCGGACTGACTCCCTTCTGCTTTCTTGGAAGCAGGCTTGATGCAAACAATTTCCAAATCACTCCCGCTGCTTCCTGCGTCAGCCTCAAACTTGACTTTAAGAAATTCCGTTTTCATGGGAGCCTTACCTGTCTGATCCTCTTCCTCATTTCCTCTTCTCCTGCACAGCTGGTGGCGCAGGCTTCTGTTCCTTTTTCCAACAACGGCAACAGGCCTCTCCAAAAACATCAAAGTGATGCTACTCGCCTGCGGCCGCTTGGAGTGAGCATCTTGCCAAGTTTTTAATCTCTTTCAGCAAGTTGTGGAATGGCTCTACGCGGAAAGTAGAACATCTCTACCGCCACAAATTCACGTTGTCCAAGTATTTCTTCAAGCGTCCAAACAGACCTTCCACCGCATTTGTCGTAACATTGACATTCTGACCAAATATGCGTTCCATGCTGGCTTCTTCTGATGAGAGAACCCGGAACCACGCGGAAATCTCAGAACATTCACTGCTTACATTGATGTCCAAGTCACTCTTAACCACATGCCAAATCCTGCACTTGGATGAATCCCACTCAATCCGCCGAAAAGATGGAGAAACAAACACCTTGCTCAGCAAAGTACCCTGGGGGTTGACGTATGTCTCGAAGAAACCAAAATGCGATAAAATACCACAAATTAATTATCATCTGTAAGTTGGAAAATATTAAATGTTTTGATGAATGAATTCGAGAATTCTTCTGAAAAAAACAAGAGAAAACACTCTCGAGACGAAAGCAGTGCCTTGCCAGTCCTCAGCACCAGTCCAGAAGCAGTCACGATTCGGATTCCCTTTCTTCTGACGAGCGCTGGAAGCGAAGTTTGCGAAACTTAGTTCTCTATTTGAGAAAAATTCTGCCCAAACGACACCTGTAAAAACTGGAAAGATTACTTTGGACCTCTGACGCAAGGGAGCTAGAAGCCGTGTTTGAAGGGTCCATATCGCTTTAAAATTACAAGAGACAAGTCTTTGAAAAACCGTGTTTCAAATCTGCACTCGAAGCAGCGTCAAACTTTGAAAAGCTCCAGTAATGGCCTGGATACTTTTGCAAACTTTGCAAAAATCAGAGTTTGACGCTAGAGTTCCGGAATCCAGGGTTGGGGTGGAGGTTAACCCACCCGGAGTTAGGGTTGGGGTTCAATCCCAACCCCGGGTTCTGGGGTTGGCGTTAACCCGAACGTGGCAGCCCAGGGTTAGGTTAGGGTTCAACTCCAACCCCAAAACAAGGCCACGACACGATTCCAACGGCCCTACCCCTTGAAGCCCCCTCGAAGACCCTTGAAGGGGCTTAAGGGGGGCTAGGGTACCCCTCGGGGGGGTCTAAAGGGGGGCTTGAACGGGGCTTAAGCCCCCTTCGCGCGAAGGCATGGGGCCCATACAGCAGAGAGTTGCTCATGTACTTGAGGGCAGCGGCAGCGCCTCAGGTGCTTGTCTCCACCTCGGACATTACAGAGCCACATTCTTCCAGGAAGCCAGATTTAAACGATCGGTTTTGGCCGATTTCTGCCAACTGCTGCTTTATCTGACCAGAGAGTGAGTGTCAAAGTCAAGCTTCTTGGAGGGTGCCACGGCTCCCCTTGTAGTGCCGAGCTGTGGGAAGACTCTTTTTCGTTCGTTGCTAAGCGTTTTTGGTGCAACTGTTGGCCTTTTTTTGAAGCTTGTTAGCATAAATGGCAGTCTTGTAAGTAGTTGCAGTTTTCTTCACTCTTCACAGAGTAGGGCGCTGCAAAGCACATGGCTTTGGACACCATTGTGCAGTTGCTTACGTAAGCCTGCTTCCACAGCTACTGCAAACCCGCCCCTTCAGCCTCTTGCTTCTTTCTTCAACTGCAGTGTGTCAGCAGGCAGCGAGCCTCTGGTTCACTAGTCACGGTAACTTGTGGTGTGCCGCACTTCTTCGTAACACCTCTGAGCCTTGCACTTTTGCTATGGCCACCACGGGTAGCGACCGTAGACTGCAGTTTTTGTGAGTCCACCGTTGCGCTGTAGTAACGTGGCTTCGTTGACGTAGCCTGTCAGTGCAAGCTTTTGCACTGTTTGGTAGTGTTGTAGGGAATTAATTCCATAGTGTTGTACCCAGCCTGCCGTTGAGACCTGAAGCGACTTCGTACACTGCAGTGGAATCCGCAGCTTCTGAGAAAACCGATCAACATCTCGTTGGTTAGGTCTGTTTCTGGGCTTGGTTTCGGGAAGCTGTGTTCACCATGAGGCCATTTAGTGGTAGTGCTCTTCTTTGACAATCCCTCGTTGGACTTGTTGTCCGTCTGAGCAAGCATCTCAACTGTGATCAAGCGTCTAATCCAACCGGAGTCAAGACTCGACATGCAGCGTGGCAAGCGTAGCCAGCAGTTCTACGACGCTGAAGCCCACTGACTGACTGTGGCTCTCGGAGTCTCAGAGGGGGTTTAACCTGAGGGAAAACCACCTCGACTCAGCTTGCCAACCCTGACATGGTGTTAGGCTTTTTGGCACATCCGTTTCAGGCGCAGCAACATTTTCATTCGGGATTTTTGGGATGCCAACATCTCATCTTAGGGTTGGGGGGTGAGGTTTGGGGTTTGCCGCACAGATTTAAAGTGCGGGGTTCGCTCATCAATTTTTTTCAGGTTCGAAGCATTTATTTCAAGGATGTCCTTTTAGGGTTTGCGGTTTGCCAACCACCGCCTGCTTTCATGGTCTTAGTTTGCTTTTCAGCATGTCAGTTCAGGGGTACGTAAGCTCTTTAGCAAATCCGTTCGGGCTTGGGGATGGCTTTTGAATTTTTCTTTTCAAAGGTTTGGGGATTGAAGACATTTTGTTTGGGGTTTGAACAACCGTTTCAGGTTAAACTGTTTCGGGTTTGGCCAACATTTTGTTTTAGGGTTTGCGCTTACGGACAGGAACATGTCCTTCTGAGGTCTTCGGGGCTTGGGCTTTGCCAAGCAAGATCTATTGTTTGGGTTTGGGGTCTGCCAACATGTCCGTTCAGGGTTTGCGGTTTGCCAGCCACCATCTCATTTCATGGTTTTGGTTCTGCTATTCAGCATGTCAGCTTAGGGTGTCAAGCTTTTCGCATATCGTTTAAGGTTTGGGGTAGGGCTGTGAACATTTCCTTTCAGGTTGGGGTTGGCTGGCCAGCATCACCGTTCAGGGTTTGGTGCGTGCAGGCACATTTTCGTTTGCGTCGCTTGCGGTTTGGGGGATGCCAGCATTTTTGTTTAGGGTTTGGGGTTTTAAAGGTTTGGGGTTTGCGCCAAACATATTAAAACCGCCGGGGCTTGCTCATCAACATGTCGTTTTTTCTTTGTTTTATGCAAGACCAAGTTTGTCTCACCTTGTAAGTTGGAGTTCTTTGCAGATGTATTTTTTTTCCAGTCTTTCACCTGCTCCGCGTGCAGTAACGCAATCGGAGGCCTGGAGAGTAAACTTCTCAGTTCTGTCCAAAGACAGCGATTGAGAGGGCAACGTTATGAGTGATCAGCACAGGCCACTCAATGAGTCCCACGGTATGCGTCGCGTGGGTCCCTACCTTGTGTTGCCTGAGTGATAAAGCAATGCTAGCCCATCTAGAAATTCGGACTGCCGTTTTGCTCCCAGCGACCCCGAGACACGTGAGCGCTCACGTGCCTGTGTGGACGCTTGAGGCGGTTCCTCTGTCTTGGTGCTTGAATCTGGGTATTTACTTAAGAGTTTTCGCCAGGCCATGCCGGCACAAGTTGGGAAGTACGAATGGTGTTATGCGTCCGGCGAAGATGACAGCGAAGAGATCAAGGCCGGACCAGTGGCCGACCTGCTGTGTGTTCAGGGACTTGTACGTCATGTATGTCAGGTCTTCGTCCCAATCGAGGACAGCACCAAAGCCAAAGACTGCGATGTGGCTTGCCGTTAATTAATTCGTCTGTATCTTTCATACATCATGGATGGCTTCATAAATGGATTGCTGATCGTGCGCAAGGCAGTCGATCTAGTTGTTATCGGCTTGCTTGTTACAGTGTCTTCCCCCTCTTGTAACTCTTGTACTTCATCCGTGGTTGATGGCGGTGTTGGTGGCAGCGGCATGTTCAGGCGCTCTTACGATGGCGGCTGCCGCAGCTGCACATGCGGCTGCTGCTGCTTTTGTTGCGGTTGTCGTCTTCGATGCTTCTTCTGCCTCGTCTAATACAACATGTCTTGGTAGCGCATGGCACAATGTTGCAATTGTTCTCGATTTCAGTGTAGCATCGATATGGGGGTGCTTCAAGTCGCACCAAAAGGGTAGGCTATCAGATGCCTGGTGCCCGAGGTCAAGATAACAAAGAAACAGCTCAAGGCTGGCCGAGGGCCGGGAAACCTAAACCTGGCGCCGAACGTCGAGTTTTTTTGACTTTTTGACAGGTAGGCCTGAAAGGGCAGGAGCCGATCGTAGCCAGGAGCTTGGTTTCTCAGCAGGTGTCGTGCCTCAAGGCATATCTCGACACCTCGTCTGTGAGGATGACTTCTTGTGGAAGGAAGTCGACGCAGACGAGTCGAGCTGGGAGTTGGACAAGGCCAGATTGGGATGTCCGGTGTGCGGCTTTCAGTTTCAATTACAGAAGGACAGCAGCGGGAAGAGATGTATCGTCATTTCTCTCATGAAGAAGAGCAAGCCAGGGGCTCACAGAGTCTCGAAGACAGTCCGCTTCTGGAGGCGCTGTGTCCAGAGTTTCAGCTGTTTCAGGTGGGACAGATGGGAGTATCTGGTGAAATGCGAGGACGTTCCTCCAGACACCACCGTCACCAACAAGGCAAAGCTAAAGAACGCATCCGATCCTGTTTGTGTGAATCGTGTGGAGGTCTTCTTTGACATTTCCCTAGACGGGACAAAGCTCGGGCGAATCGTCATGGGCCTCTATGGCAAGCAGGCCAGTTGCCGGCTGCATGCCTTAGTTGCATGTTTGCCTGGCTTCAGGTGCCGAAGACAGCGTCTGCCTGAGCCCGGCAAGCATCAAGCAGTTCCTAGTCTGGGTTCCCCGGCATTGCTGATCATTGCTGCATGATTCACTTCCGAGGTGGAAAACTTTAGAGCTCTCTGCACGGGTGAGAAGGGCGAAGGAAAGGCGCGGCGGCATTTTTACCAGTTGCGAGCTTCGATCGGCTTCGATTTCAAGAGACTTCTTAAGGCCGGCAAGCCACTGCATTACAAGGCACCGTGGCTGCTCACGAAAGATAAGTTCTCCTGAGGTAGAGCAGAGCCGCAACAGCAGAGGTCTGACGCAAACGTTGATCTTGCCAGGGATGCAGCTTCCATCGGATCATCCCGAGATTCATGTGCCAGGCTCCAGTCCGGTCATTTGACGAAAGCTAAAGAGGATCTCGACGCTCAAGATCGCTGGGCGCAGGGCGGGGACTTCACCCACGGCAACGGCACAGGTGGCGAGTCGATCTACGGAGCCTTATCTCAAAACGACCCTGCGATCATGTCCCCTTGCCTCCCCTCTCCTTGCCTCCATCCCATCGAATCCCACCTTTCTAGTGTTTTCGGTTTTTCCTTGTTGAGTACAAACAGCTGCTTGGCGTTTTGGGTCTCACCTTTGCCAGCTTGCCAATCTCTGAGTTGCACGTTAGACTGCAAAGCCCGAAACAGCTGCACTGGAAGAGGAGCCCCAAACCAACCCCCGCCCAAAAGGAAGAAAAGCAAAGACGCAGATCCACCTGGTGTCGCAGAATCCCTAAACTCCATACCCTGAGCTTCCAAGAAAGCTCCAAATACCGAAGCCCAAACAAAGACAGAGCTCTAAAGTCTCTATGGCCCGAAATTCTCAAGCAAGAATTTCCCAAACCCCAACCATGGCTTGAGGTCTGGGCGTCACCAATTAAAAGCTGATGTCCCTTCCAGCAGTGCGCGCATGCATTACCCAAAGCCCTCGGCCTGCAGCACACTGGCCAAAGCAGGAACAGGGCCGTCAAAACGACCTAAAGCTCCAGGCCCCCTCATGTAGCCGAGAAAGCCAAACTCCCGAAACCAAGGGTTGGCCCTGTCAGGTTTGAAGTCCTGAAAAGCCTGATAGCAATCCCAAAGAGGACCCTGTCCTTCTTTTCGGAATGTCTGAGCTTTTAAACGACTTTACAATCCCCCTGCAACGCCGGGCGAAGAAGGTGACCCTTAATTCTGACCTTCTAAGGTTACGGCTAAGGTTCTGGAGGTATGACTAAGCCATGCTATGAACTTTATCAGCCCTATCAAAACATAGTTTTTCCCGGAGCTTCTGCTCGCCCCGAACCCCCAGCCCCCAACCACTGAAAGCTGGAACATTCAAGCCTAAGACCCAAATCTGACTCCACTAACGTCCGCTTGCGGTTTTGGACTTCGCAAGCCTGGCTCGAGGAGAGAAGTTCGCGGACGAGAACTTCAGGGTAAAGCACACCAAGCCAGGGTCCGAGAGAAGGAAAGGGTTTAGGGGGAGCTAAGGGATTGCCGGAGAGCTTGCGAGGCCCGGCTTGCTCAGTATGGCCAATGCCGGGACCTGAGCCCGTCGAGCCCAGAGACCCTTACAGCCCTTGCCTCCGCTCACTTTTGTAAAGGCAGGTCCTGGTACCAATGGCAGCCAGTTCTTCCTGACGGTGAAGGCGTTCGCCATAACGGCTTTCAGAAAGCCGAAAGTTGCGGTCTCCGTGTCGCAGGAGACCCCGCACCTGGACGGCAAACACGTCGTCTTCGGAGAGGTGCTGGAGGGCTACGAGGAGGCCCGGGTGTCACATGTGGTAGATCCTTCGGCACTCCCAAGCTGAGAGTTTCTATCTGAATGTTTAGACTCTTCACAACCAGTTCGAAATGAAGAGGAATCTGATAGCTGAACTCTGAGTTCCGACATCTTCGTAAGTGGCGGTGGAGATTCGCGTTTGCTTGCACAGCACTGGGTTTCACTAAAACTCAAGATGCCCAAGATTGTTGAAGACTGAAGAAGATTACCCACCGCCAAACTCCACTCGGTTCTATTTATTGAGCCACATCTGTCGCATCTGTATCAATCATGCCACATTGTTTTCAACTCTTTCTACTCGACGAGGTGGTGAAGAAGATGGAGGAGGCCTGGAGCAGTGCTCCTGCACTTCCCGGTGCGTGATGCGCAGCATCCTGGCAGGTCGGAACGTCGTCAGGGACGCCGTCGCAGAAGGCCGATGCCAAGGTTTACGGAGGTCTCTGTCGTTGGGAGACCAGCGCAGGTACTCATCGAAGACTGTGGGGAGCTCTGAGCGCGAAGACAGCGCCTTCTGCCTCCCCTGGATCGGGTCTGCGGATGTCGGTCGGTGTCCGCCTCACTTCAGTGCTTTGGCGTGAAACTCGCGCACGGGGCAAAGGCCCGCATTAGACTCTCGATAGACCTCTTTGCTTGCCATGGCAAAAGAGGCAGTAATGGAAGGTCCGTCCTTGCAGAGCTCCAGAGTCCAAAGCTCATGCCGGTCCACTCCGAGCTTCGGGCTCCAACTGCTCTCGAGGAAGTGGGTTAGGTCTTAAGTTCACCTAGACACCCGGCAGAGATGGGTCGAAGGGCTGCCGTGGAGGACCTCAGAGCTTCTCCTTGTGTCGTTTGAGGGAATCCCGTGCTTGTGAGACGTGATCACAGTTTGCGAGTGAAGCCGAAGGACTTCGTGCCTGTGCCCACAGAGGCAACTCGCAAGCCAGACAGTCTTTGCTGCATCTGCCTCCAATATGAATAAACAGAAAAGTCGCTTCTCGAAAGCTGTGTTGACTCGTAGCCTCATGGCAGGGGCCTCGGTCGGACCCACCTAGTAACTATGTTGTTTTGGAGGAGAATTCTTGATATTGCCATGTCTTGGCACACCAAACCGGCTATGTGTGCATACTGCCAGGCAGCGACTCAAGCAGTTCCCACCCAGGAGGACGCACCTGTAAGCTGTAGCCTCCTTGCATCCTCGTGGGTTCTGCGTTTGAGAGTGCTGTGGTGATGTCCGTGCAGGTCTGCGTGCCGACACAGGAGATCTTTGCTAACCCTCGCCCGCGAACCCTGGAGGTCGGCGCGAGTAGCTGGCGCGTGCGAATCGCGTGTAGAATCCTGGCTCAGGACTGGGTGAATGTCGGACAGCAGGTCAAGCGCCGCTTGGATGGATCATTCCTCACTCCGATGAAAGCTGCCGCGTTCGGACTGCAGGTCGTCGCAAGTCTGCTGTGAAGATGGCAGTCAAGGCACACTCCATCAGCTCGGAATGTGCAGAATGTCAGTCCGGAGTCATCGGGAATGCATCTTTGCATCACCTTACGATACACCGTATCCTGTCTGTCTCTAGCCGCCTCTAGCCACCCTAGCGGCCCTGGCCCTGCCTTGGCTCAAGCGAGACAGCGGAGGGAAGCTCAGCCACCGCCCAAAGTAGCACCTGCACGTAATTGATGCAGTCGCGCCGGCAAGCCTGCGAAACGATTTAGCAACCTCGAAGTCCTCTGCTTGCTTGCTGTTGCTTCCGGAAGGCGGAGTTTCTGTCTGGGGTACCGTTCTGCGACTCGGCCATGGCAGAAGCTCCCAGCGACCGTGTCCTCACCGAAACCACGCACGCGCCGCACAACGCAGTGAAGGCAGAAAGCCTGTCAGTCTTCCTTGGCTCCCGATGCCTCCTGGCGACTCTCGGAAGCCCTAAGATGGCACAGGGCACGAGAAGACATCGCAAGTGACGGCGAATTGCGAGTGTGTGCTCTCAGGAACACGGAACTGAAAATTGCCGAGCGTCCTAGAAACGGGACGAGCTACGGCCTAGTCGGCTGCAACGGATGCGGGAAGAGCACTCTCCTACGGCTTATGGCGCAGAGGCCGAGAAGTGCTTCAAGCCAAAGAACTGCCTGAAACGTCTGTGAGGGAAAGCTTGACTGCAGGAAGCTGCCCGTACCGGAGACTTGGGACGTTTTCCTTCTCGGACAGCACCTGCTGCCCGGGAATGATCTTCCGGCAATTGAGGAGGCCCTATGGGTACAACATGGCTCCATCTTTAAAGGTCTGCATTTGTTCGGGCCTTGGTCAGGTCCTGAATGCATGCCCCAAGAGGAGCGGCTTGCTGGCAGAGGCAAAGCGGCTCGCCGCTTTGTTGGAGGCTCCCGGATCCCGCCGCCGAAGCCCCACAAGCCGTCTCAGCCCTGAAGACTTTATTCCCCTCCCTTTCCAAGCAACAGTACTGCAAAGCCCCCCCTCCTCCCTTTCTTTGAGAGCAGGGGCCCGGCCCTTTGCGAGGCAGAGCCAGGGCCCGAGCCGCCTCTGCTCGGGGAGCTCTCAGAGGCGCTGTCGAAGGCGCGAGTGCCTTCCGAGCCTTAGGACTTTAGGGTTAGCGTTCAGGGTGTTTGGCAGGGTCCTGAGGGTTTAGGGGATGTGTCGCTGAAATCAAGCTGAGCATCTTCAAAACGCCCAGCAGAGCTGCACCCGAAACCGGACTAGCGCTCAGGGAGGGGAGCTGCTGAGCTGCTCTGGTCAGGTCCATGCAGACCTCGCAGAATGGCAGCGTGCTCCCTCGGAGGTTCTCGACATACTCCGGAATCTGGGATTCCAGGAGTCGGAGGCTTCGCAGTTCGACAGATGCAAGATGCCTCTGCTTCTTCTCTCGCTTTCCTTTGCTTTTTATTGGAGGCTTTGGACTCCTGCCCTGCAGCCTCCACGCCGGTGAAGCAGCTCTCAGGAGGGTGGAGGATGAAGGCCGGGAGACGCGAATAGACGCGCTTAAGTCGCTAGAGCTCGGGTCTTGAAGATCTGGGGGAGTTGATCTTTCGGAGGGGGTCGGGAGATGTGGAGCTCAGTTCTCCGATGCCCTGTGCAGGTGGAGTTGGCCAAGGCGAGACACACTGCTGTCTGCAGAATGTGCAGCAGTAGGCAGCCCATCCTTGTTTTGCCGTAGAGAGGCATTGTGGCTTCGACCGAAGTTGCTACTCTTGGACGAACCCACCAATCACCTGGACTGCTGCATTCACGAATTAGTGTTCGTGGGGTTGGTGCCTCGCGTGGTAGAGCTTCCAGGATTTTCGGGCTCGTGAGTGGCTCATTGAGCAAATCGCGGAGTATCCGCACACAGCCGTGGCTCCCTGGCTCGGATTCTGCGCAAAGCCCTGAAAGCGGAGATGTGCTTCTTGTTGAAAGGTCGTCTCGCACGATGTGGCCTTTCTTCACGAGGTCTGCAAGGCCGGAGGGCTAACCAAACACCTCTGTGGAGTTTGAAGTGTTTCAGTCAGGACATCATTTGGATGACGGAGCAGAGGCAGGGACTGCAAGACGCTGCGCCCAAGCTGCGAGCTCCGACCCTCGAGGCTGGAGACCTTGCCTGGAAAGATAGTGTCGCAAGAAGATTTACTCCGAATGCAGCGCCGGAAGCCTCTCCGATTCGAGTTCCGGGTGCCCAGCGGTGAGGCACAAAGCTGAGATTGTCCTTTGCCAAGAGGGCTGTGAATCTTCTTACGCCTGTGCAAGGACCCGGTCTCTCAAGGAATTTCGCTGCACGATGTCGAGTTCACTTACCGCAGCCTTGCTGCAGATTGGCTGCTCGAGCATATTGACCAGCCCTCACCGCAAAGAGCTTCTCGAATGTACAAGCCCATGAATACGCGTATACGTGCGCGTCTGTACGTGTGTATGTATGTATGTATGTATGTATGTAATGTATGTAATGTATGTAATGTATGTAATGTATGTAATGTATGTAATGTAATGTAATGTAATTATGTATGTATGTATGTATGTAGCATGCAGGCAGGCATGTGGGGTGAACGTATAGATACTCGTACGTATAGATACACGTACCGAAAGCATCGTATCGGGAGACTCGGTGGGCAGTGAAGGCGCATTCGCGAGATTTCGCGAGTTCATGGGGTCACAGCTGAACATGCACCTCCACCGCACATGCGCAGTTGCACCACCCGCCTAAACGAGTGTCGCTTTGGGCTCCTCTGGTTCGTGCAAGGTGCAGCTCTTGCGTCAGAATGTTGCCCCCCCCCCCCCAAGCACTTGTTCGTTCTTCAGTGAACTGTAGGCCCCAAGACGTGAAAAGTTCCTATCTTCGGTGTCCTTGATGATTGGCCCATCTTTGTAGGGACGCCGCAAGCCGCAATAACCAGCAGTAACTTAAACCTGTGAGGGAGAGCTCTGCTTCAGCGCTGTCGAACGGGTTTGTACTGTACTGGTAGTGCTTGTTTGAGGAGATGGTGCTGGACTCTCCGTAGAGTCACTGCGCCTCAGTGGCCGTAGCCGAGTGGTGCTGCTGGGCCGGAACGGCATCTGGGATTGAAATTTTCGGCATCGGGGCTACACGAATATGACGTCGACATGAGGATATGCCGTCGCTGAAGAGGCTTGCACCCTCCAAAACACAAAGTAGCGAAAGTTCGAAGCTGCTGCAGTATCCATAGATTCAGGATTGCAACCCCTGTGCCTTCAGAGGGATCTGGAGTTGATATATAGCTGCAAGCTTCACCGAGGTGGGGGGAAGTCCACCTTTCTGAAGCTTTGTGCCGGGCGCCTGGAGCCAGGCCGGAGCTTGCAGAGCTTGTAGACTTTTCGTTTTGTTGCTGCGGGGTGCCGTCAGGCCAGGGAAGTGTCGACCGGACGCCCGGGCTGAAAGTTGGCTACTTCTCCCAGGTCACCGAGGCGCTAACAGCAGTCCGGTGTTCCGAGCCCCTTGCCGAGAACGTGAGGAGATGGATGCGAATTCCCAGCTCACGGCGGCGGAGTTTCTGCTCGAGCAGTGCCGTGAGGAATTTGGGTTTAGGGGAAGAACGCCGGTCGGTTCGCTACTTTGCGGTGTGACATGGGCATGTGCGTGGCACCAGGAACTGGCCGAGCACACTGGTTCCACCCACACTTCCCGTCTCACAACTTCCAAGAAGGTCCGCTCGGTGTCTCCGCGGTCAGCCTGTTGTAGAAGCTAAGCTCGGGTGAATGTCTGCCTCTGCAAGGCATCGGACTCTTCGGGCGCTTCCGTGACGAAGCCGAAAGCGTCCAAGTCGGTCTGCGAAAAGCGGCTGTTGGAGGTTGCCCGAGGCGTCGGGGACTCAGCATGACATGCGCGGTCACTGTCGCGACCGTTGCACACAGTTGTCAAGTAGCCACGATGCCGATGCTCATGCGGGGGCCGAGCCGACGGGCTTAGAAGCGAGTGGCCGATAAGATGCGTGTGAATGTAACAGTGTAACAGAGCTGGCAGAGCTTGTGCCACAAGGTCCTAAGCAACCACGGTCTTGACGGGGACCTGGCCACGAAGGTCTCTGTCGACGCTCTGAGTGGTGGACAAAAGGCTTGCTTGAAGCTGCTCTTCGCAAGATCGAAGGGCTTCCTTCAGAGCAAAACTGCTTTGCTGCCGACTGCGCACCTGTGCTATCCTGCTCAGGTTAGCAGTCCTTTCGCAGTCGCCCGCTCACATCTTGCTTCTTGATGAGTGGGGCCCTCAGGGCCGTGGCCTCTGCATTGCACCCTGGTTGCGCGCCTTGCCGGCCCGTTGCCGAGGCCAACGAACCATCTTGACGCAGAGGCGTGCCGTGCATTGGCTGAGGCGCTGGCCAAGTATCCAGGTGGGAAACCGTCTTCTGGAGCTCTGCGAGGGGCTGTGCCATGACGGTATCTGCAGGAGGGATCGTGGCAGTCACGCACGATCCCTTGCTGACATATCGCTTGATCCATTGCTGCTCGTCCGGCAACAGGAGTCCCATGTCCTCATCCGATCCCGATGCTGTCACGAAAGACTGCTTCAGTCCAGGTAACTGGAACAGCAGCGAGCTCTTGCTCTGCCGTGATGGCTTTCTATGGAAGCAGAGGAACTTCAGTTCGCACAGCCTGAAGGCTTTTCAGGAGCGGAGGGGGGTCGCCCGGGAGATTTAGTTCAGGAGGTGCAGATGGACAAGGAAACCTTTAGAGGGTGTTCCAGGCAGCTTGTTTAAAGCACCTCAGACCACACAGTACCTCACCAGGTTGACGCAAGACGCCACACATGGTGCATGTCCCACGTGCTCAAATTCGTCGCTGCTAGCTGCCAGATCGCCCAGATTTGGGCCCAGATTTCGGCCCATGTGTTTCAATGAACCGCGAGCCTTCTCCTTTTTCTGGCAAAGAGAAAGAGGACGAGCGGCCATCGAGACAGGACGCCTCTCTAAGGTCGATTCCATCAGGCAAGTCGCTGAGAATCCGTCGCCCAAGCTTCGAGGATGCTTTGGGCGGATCTGCGTCCCACCGAGAATCTCGAGAATCCCTGGATGAGCGGGCCGCGCGTGCAACGGGGCATAAGCTCCAGCAGCTTGTGCCCCTTCTGCCTTCTGGGCACTTGCACTGCTTGCAGGCCAAAGACCTCCCGGACACTGAGCAAAGTGTGGAAGTGTATTTTGTTCCCTGGTCGAGCTGGATATCCGACACGTCGCCCCCCCCCTCGGTGCGTCGTCGGAGCAGCATCAGCACAATGGCATCGTCCAAACCCGACACCGCCGTGCCCAAGAAGCTTGCAGTCAGGTCCATCCTGCTCCCGGCTAGCATCTTGCGCAGCACCTGGGACGTTTTGAGCCCGCGGCTTACCGTGTGAGCAGAAGTGAAGATGCACCAGGCACCAGCAAGTAGAGAGCTACGGTTACCTGCCTTGTCGAAGCCATTCGATCCCAAGTCCCAAGGCCTTCTCTGCCTGGTTCTCGACCTTCTGCTTTGGCCACTGGACGTCTTCAGCGAGAAGTGGCCATATGCGCAAAGCCCCCTGAACGGGGTGGCTCTGCTGCTTCCGTGCTTCTGGACTTTGGACATCTTGATGGCCTTCTGCACCCCATACTACTGGAAAGGTGAGCTGGAGTGCCGGCACCTCCAAATTGCAAGAAGATATGCTGGGGAGTGGCTGTTGTTTGACGTACTCTATGTAGTCGTGGATTGTGTGCCGATCTTCGGCGAGCAGATACCGCGGGATTTGATGGCCACACTTCGCTTGACCCAGTTCCTTCTCCGGCTGGTCCGGCTTACCAGACTCGGGACGGACATGGTGATGATCAGTTTCTTTTTGGTACGTACCATTACGTACGACTTCTGTGTCTTGTTGTCTTTCTGACAAATCGCTTCAAGCTGTAGAGGCATGTCTGGTTTTCTGTTTCAAGCTGAGAAGGCTTTCGAGTGTCAATGTGACAGAGCTTTTCGTGTTTAGGGTTTTGGCTTCCGGGGTTCAGGGCTCAAAGCTTCTCAGCCTCACTTGCATGATATGTTGAGCTTTCTCTGAGTTGAGGAATGAGCAAGATGGCGGAGGGCATCAAGAGTCGTTTCAAATCCGAAATGCTGAGCGCTAATGCGAACATCATGCAGATCTCCGTTCAGCTGCTGCTCATTCACCATCTCACCGCTTGCTGCTGGCTTGATGGCTGAATGAAAGTATAGCGCAGTAGGCAACAGTAATCAGCTTTGAGGAAGGGGACAAGAGCAAAAACGGAGCCGAGTCGAGCAGTCGAGCCGAGGTATTATGTTGGTACCTTGGAGTCTCCTGGCTGGGTGTCCCAGAACTTGGACAGCGCGAGCGTCTCTTACAAGTACTCAACTTCGCTGCACTGGACTGCCTTGACGTCATGCCGGGTGGCGGGCCAAGCCCTCTGTGGCGTTTCTGCTCTGCTCCATTCCCCCAATCACAGCCACAGGGACAAACCTTGCCACCCCGAGTAAGGCCTCTCTCATGCTTTTATCATACACCTCCTGCTCGTTTTCTTTCATCTCATAACCGTTCGATGCTGTTGCACGGTGCAGTTCGGTACAACATGGTGCAACTCAGGCTCTTTCATGCAAGGTAGCCATAGTTCCATGCGCCGCAATAGAGTCAATAGAGAGTCGAGAGGACCTTTTGCCAACTCGGCTTCGGCGGCACGGAGATCGAGCCCGTGAACACGGCCGAGCGAGCTTTTGGCATCCTGTTCGCTTTGCTAGCTTTGGCGGTATTTTCGACGTTGCTCGCGACTATTGCTAGCCAGACGGCCACTCTGTCGAAGAGCACAGAAGAGAGGCGACACCTCTTCCGGCAGCTTGGCAAGTTCCTAGGCCGACATAGGATCCCGCCGGAGCTCTCGCTGCGCATCCACTGCTTCCTGGCCCTCAGCTCAGGTTTCTGTTTGTATGGCTTCCGGGTTCTCGCAGCTTTCCTTTGAGTTTAGCTTACGTACATGTTCAACACGTTTTACGCCACTAACTCGACAGTGCCGAGCACGCGAAGTGGTCGGCGTTCGGTGTTGTTTTGCAGGCTTTCTGGAGCATGCGTACAACCTGAAGCAGCAGACATTGCTGGAAACCAGGGTCCTGCTTTTGGATCTCCTCTCAAAGCCCTTGCACGGTGAGCTGCAGTGTGCACGCTACGAGAGTTGCCTCAGGCATTGTGAGAGTTCAAGACGTTTCAGGGCCGCTCCGGTGTGGTTTCCTTTTTCAAACAGACTACGATCAGAGATCAGAGAGAGGCGCCGTAAAGTCACCAGCCCTCTTGGACTGGTGCAGGCAGCTGGACTTCGTAGCTATCCTCCCGGAGAGCTGTCGCGACGATGCCGTGCAGCAGCTAGCTCATAAGGCCCTCCAGCAGAGAACTTTTGCAGCAACCGACACGGTTTTCGAAGCTGGCAACGTTGCTTCAGAGGCCAGGCCTTGTAATTCACAAGCAGTCGGGCATGTGGGCGCCCTGCCCTAATCTTCACCAACACCATGAGAGGCGTTTTTCTTGACGAGGGGTCGCCTGACGTACCTGCTCGGCTCTGCAACACATTCTGTTTCTGAGCGCTGCTGGCTGGTGGAGATGTGCTTGTGGACTCCCTGGCTGCATCTGGGTGAGCTCTCGGCTGTGGAGGATTCTGAGGCAATGAACTTGGCCATCGGCCAACAACCCCCTTTGTGAACCCAGCCGGTATGTTCTCAGAAGCTGCGTTTGGGTCGGTCATTTTCGGTAACTGCCTGCTGTTCAGGTCATCTCCGTGAAAATCGAGCAGTTTCAAAAGTCGATGAGGCGCTCCTATGCCATTCTGAACGTTGCCCAGGCATATGCACAGAACTACGTGGATGCCATGCATGGCTTTGTCCTGGTTACTGACCTTTGGCAGAAAACCTCCATTGTTGAATGTGAGGACGAAGTTCGCAGTAGTGCGTCGAAACGACGTTCCACTTCCTTTCACTCGGGCAAGCCAGGCTCTCAAGCCAGAGCCGGTCCATATCCCTCAAACCCCCCTTCATTTGCTTCCGCCATTTGGCAGAAGCTGTTCCCTCCGACGCCGCCGGACTTCAGCAGAATCGCACCGCTGCAGTGAGCGTCCCAGCCTTCCATGGAGACTTTTGTTCTTTGACAGGAGCTGCAATCCGTATTCAATCCGTATTCAGAATTAGAGGATGTGTTCAAAGAGGAGAAAAAGGCATAGTGCCCCATACAGGGATCAGTCAACTCGAGGAGATGCCTTGTCTTGGAAGACCCAGCATTGCAGCGGTTAGGGGTTGACATCTTACATCTGTCAACCTCGTTTGAAGATTGCGCAGTGCCGCGACTGTGCAGGTTTTGACAAGGATGCTTAAGGCTTCCAGCGAATGTACCTTCTCTTGAGTGTGTCATAGACATACTTTCGTTTACTTCTTTTAAAGTCTTTCTGAACAGATGTCGTGCGGAAATAAGAATTTTTAAAGTCTTTCTGAACAGATGTCGTGCGGAAATAAGGACTTTTAAAGTCTTTCTGAACAGATGTCGTGCGGAAATAAGAAGGGCCAGCTGCACAGCCCAAGGTCCGGCTTGCGACCGCAGTGCAAAGTGCCTGCCAAGGAGTCGCTCCAGCGTGACGAGGCCGAGGCAAGACCGACGAAGAAGACAAAGGACACGCCCAAGCGGAGCGCCGCGGCTAAGCCGACGGCCAAGGCTCGCTCTGTCCACCATCTTTTTCCATTTTGTTAAACATCCCTCAACCCCTAAGCCCCAAGCCCGGAACCCTCATGGCTCCAGTTTCAGTTTGAGGCATCCGGCACACCGCCATGGCTTCAGGGCACCCGTCGTTCGTCCAAAGGCCGAGCTGCTGCCGCTGAGGCCAGGGCCACAGGGTCCCTCCGAGTCCCTCCGTGCTCCGTGGCGTGCGGGCGACGTTCCAGTCTGTAGTCTCCTTGGGAGCCCGTTTCGGCCTTGCAGAACCCGGTGCCACACGTGCCACCCTGGCTTGCTCGCCCTCGAGGGGATCGAGAGCGGCAGGACGGGTTCCTGCTGGTGCTGTTGAGTGTTAGTCTTTTTGTCATGACTACTGCCGCTAGCAGTGCTTGCATGCATTCGTTTGTGTTGGTGAAACATTCGATATAGACACAAAGTCTGTTGCAGTACTCCAGCGCGTGCCAGTACATGTTTTCTTCTTGATCTTGTTCTCCTTGCTACTGGTGTTCCTGGCAAAGCAATTTCGCTCTTGTAATCTCTGCTCTTCCGTGGATGTTATTGGTTGCAGCAAAAGGCGTCTCGTTAATTCCCGTCGGTTGTCACAGTGCTCACTCGGTGCTGCTGTTGGCAAGGATGCCTCCGTTGCGCTTGGTGCAACTCCTCCGGTGTCGGCGACATCGCAGCCTGTCTTGCCTCGCCCGACTGCGGCCCCAGCGCCAGAGATCACGGGTGCAGCCGAGAGGCCGAGGGCCAGGGCCCACGACTGCTTGGGATCCTTCGATTTGGAGCTCAGGCCCGTTGGAAGGAGTCTTCGGCCGGCAATTTGGCGGCACAGCTTAGTGCTCGCGGATGTGTCTTTGGGTGCATCCTAACCGAGGACACTGACATTCCAGACACCTGGGAGGAGCTCGAAACCAGCAGCGTGAGCACGGAGGCGCTTTTGGGTTGTGCTTCCAAGGCGGTTAGGAACGGAGGTTAGACCATCCGTGCAGGCTCCCAGCTCGGAGGAGGACTCAAGAGCAAGGAGTCGTTTGCACAAGGACTTGCAGAATCTGAACAAGGCATCCTTGTTGCAACGACTCTGCAGTGGCGAATAGTGTTAGTGTGTGTGTGTATGCACGCAAGAGTCTGCGAGCGGTTGTCGGTATGCATGCCGCCTGTGTTATGCACCATCATGATGTCATGAACCAGGTTTGTACGAGGTCTACACCTGCAGAAAAAGGTTCCCGTAGTTCTGCGAGGCTGTGGCCAAGTGGCAGAGGCATGGTGAGAAGGACATCGTTGAGCGAATCAGGCCTGACTTTCTGGTTTGCGCATACTGCCGCTTTTCTCGCAACTGCTGTTCTCTCTCCCACGAAGCTCGCGAATTGACGGCTGCGGAGGAGCTCCAAAGCGGCCCTGCGACTCCGAGAGCGGGAAGACTTCGATGAGGATCGCTTTCTTCAGAGCGTCCTGAGCAGGAGCGGACGGGAGCGGAACGGTGATCCCTGATGCGACTGAGATGTGTTTAGGGTTTTGAGTTTCAGAGGGCTTCATCGGAGCCCTCACAGTACTGTGGGCAATAATTGCCCATCATGTACAGCATGTACAGAGTCTTGGTTCCCAGACGTCGCTCGTCCGGGCTTCCTGCCACTTGTGACCGGGTTCCCCACACCCTCGCAAGGCTAAATGGCAGAACAGACTGTACAGATCAGGATGATAAAAGATGGAGTCCAGAAGCTTGTGCTGGCCCGTGCTGTCTCAATGACCGCAACTGCCTGCACTCCTTCTCCTTCAGGGATGCTGTGTCGCCGAGAACGTGCCTGAGGACAGAGTTCTTGAACTCTTTAACTGCGAGACTCGTGTTCTTCATATTTGCTGAGACACTTCAAATCCAGCCGCTGTCCGCTTCAGGATGTCTGCCCGACTCAGAAGCTTGCCGAGGAGTCTGGCTGAGTGTCAGCTGTGCATGCAAGAGTTGGAGGATGACTTCGAGCTCTGCGGTGTTTTCGACAGGAGCTGTGCCCCACGCAACAGTTGCCTGAGGAAGTCGAGGCTTCGGACTTCGGCTGCTTCAAAGTGCAGTCCAAGAGAGGGAGCTAGACAGGAGCCCACACCTCTGCAAAAGCCGGACCGTTGCTTTCCGGAGAAGGCGCAGGCACCACCCCGAAAAGAGCCAGGGCTCCGCCGCCTCCGCCGCGTTCGCCGCCTCCGCCGCCTTGGCAGGCCTACGGCCGAAAGTCGAAGCGAGGAAGGGGCTCTGCCACTGCCTCTGCCGATGCCTCTGCCTCTTCAGGCAGGGCGAGGGCACCATTGCGCAATATTCCGATCATGCCAAATCAGCACGAAGATAGAGGATGTAAGTCTGTTAAGCCGATGCAGAGAATCGAAGCTTGGAAATGGAAAATACTATGATTGAGTCTACTTGTCAGATCTGCAAAAAGCCGTGGAAAAAGTGGCTTCCGAGGCTGCTGCAACAGCGTTGTCGTAGAGCGGGAAGCTGGGATGCTCTTTTTGTGTTCCGATCCGAGAGTCCGAGACTGATGAGAGCGACTAGCGAGTGCTTCACCAGCTCCCGGAGCCACATTACCAATCCGGCACAGAGGAAGACTGAAGCTTTCTGGACCCGGCCCTTCGATCCACTTGTAGTGCCACAAGAGTATAGCATTACGTTGCACCAGCTTCGACTCCCTATGGCAAGAAAGCACAACTGAGTAGGGCGGCACGTGGCTGCGAGAGCGCCGTCTGCGAATGCTCGGTGGACACTGTACTTCAAGTTCGCAATGCATCAGGTTTCGTTTTCACGATGTCGATTCTTTTAGACCACCGTTTTTGTTCACAGATGTGTTTCTCTTTGCGCCCGAAGGCAAACAGTGCACTCATTGCCGCTACGGCAGCCGTACCCCCAAGTCTTGCTCTTGTCAGGTGCAACCTGTGCCAAAGGCTCGAGATGTGAGGTGCCGGGCAGGGGCTGAGCCTGCGTCTGCAGCAGTGCGGGATAGCTTCTATGGCTGGAGCAGGCTGAGTTTTCAGCAGATGGTTTCTTTGGGTCGCCGGCTGCGCGGCAAGCAGCCAACGATCGAAAGACATGAGGCCGCCGTTCTGAAGCATGAAGCGAAGCGAGACATGCAGTACCTGCTTGCTCGACGAACAGGTGCAGAGTCTTTGGCCGAATGCTTTGCTGTGCCATGTCCGGAGGCCTTCGCATGCGAGGCTGCTGGGGAAGAGTCGACGGAACAGGGTGAGGTTGAGGCGCCCAAAGCCGCACGAGTCTGCTGGGCTCCCTGCACATTACACTGCATCTCACACTTCCACAGGCCAAGTTGCAGCCGGAGGCGTGTGAAGAGCCCGTGGCGGTGATGCCCTCGATCGAGGAGCCTCCAGCTCCAGGAGCTGCGGCGGACTCGGGCAGATGTCGGAAGCGCATTGAGCGCTTGTGAGTGGGGACTTGGCTGAGGCAGAGCCTGAGCTCTTGAAGGCCAAGGCCGCGGAACCGCGAGCTGCGTCGCCAAGCCCTCTCTCATGTCCTGGACCAGAGGCCACCAGGGCCGAAAGTGTGCTGACAGCTTTTCTTCGACGCGCGTACGTGTGTGTGTGTGTGTGACAGGACAAGAAGCATTCTCCTGCGCACTCCGAGCACCACGAGCCAGTGGACTGCCCCGAGGCTGCCGAGGCTACTCGCGAAAGAGAGCGTCCGAAACGAATCTCCAGAAAGAACCTGTCCCAGGATGCATCGCCCTTGGACGCGTCCCATGTGGACCTTCGAGGGATGGTGCGCAAGCATATCGCTGAGGTGCAGGAGGCCGGACTGGCATTGACTTCTGCGTAGCATCGAGTGATGTCGAGGGTTTCCTGGCCATGGACCTTTGACTGAGACGTGCGGTTGCTACGTCCTTCAGGCATTGTGCAAGCAACAGATCCCGTACCAGAAAGTACTGGACGTGTACAAGGCCGAGATCGTTAAGAACATGCGAGACCTCCTTGTTGCAAGAAGGCTCAACAGGCCAAAGCGACTTGATATTCTGCATGCCAGGCGCTCGAGTCCTCGCTTTGAGTCCTGTCCTTATCTCGACGCTTTTATGTGGCTTTGCAAGGGAAGATGCCTTTCATAAGCAGAGGCATCGCATAGGGGGCAAAGTGCCGCATGCAGAACGGTATTTGATTGCAGCTGTCAGTGCGAGTGCTGGGGAAGTTTCCGACATTGCCAGCTACTTTGTGTTGATTCGATTGGCAGATCGGGCAGGCTACAGTGAAGTCTGATGATATCCTTTCATGTACTTGCTGTGTAACTCTTGATCGACCAATTGTGATGGTGTTGTGCTGGGGCCTGCTGTCCTGCGTGATGTTGCATGCAATTTGATCGAAGATCCGCTGGCCAGAAGCTTGAAGTTCGCGTGGTAGTGACTGTACACTCAACTTCCGAGATCATTGCCGAGACTCCGCCAGCAGGCAGAAAAACCGAAGGCACCGGAGGGAGGTGAGGGCCCAGAAAGGTTGTCGCATGTTGTCGCAGATTAGCTGTGAAACTCAGCAGGCCCTTCCACCCAACATATTTGCTTTGTTTTGTCGCGCACTCCCCTAGCACCGATTGCTTTAAACCAGGATCTCTGCATTCCTGTTTTGGAGCGAAAGCCACTAAAGATGCTGGTGATGATGATGATGATGATGATGATGATGATGATGACCATCTGCACAACGGCAGAGCACGTTTGAAGTTGGCATGTATTGGGATTACTACTAGGGTTTCAGATGCGCAAGTTGTTGTTCGGTTTGAGAGCAAGAACTGTATCGTTTGCGATGGAGTGCGCTTGTACCATTTTGCACTGGTAGGCGCTTGGGCAAGGGGGAGGGAGGGAGCTTTGTTTTGTCATGGGTATTGCGATGATGCTCGCTTCGTGCACTAAGCTTGTGAGTCCACACTCTGCGAGAGCTGAGTTCCACAGGTTCTTCCGGAGATTTGCGGCCGGTGTAGTTACTTTAGATGCAAGACAATTTCACCGTGGATTTCGGGTTCCAGTAGCAGGTGAGACCGGTGAGAGCGCAGGCAGTATTTTCGCACGTCCCACTCAAGGGCTAGCTACGGGAAGTATTCACCATGCGATGCTGTGCCGGTCAACATGCTCTTGTTGATGTTATTACCAGCACCAAGCAGAGCACCAGCAGTTGCAGACATAAGACCTTCGGACTCCGCAGACCTTCCTAGTCGCAAAACGGCAGAAGCCATTTTGATCAGCTCTCCTGAGATGTTTCTCGATGGGAGCTCTTCTCCTCGAGCCTTTTGTCCTACAGGAGGAAGCACGTGCTCGGTGAGATTTCTGACTGCAAGTCGCTTTGTCATAGCTCGTGCAGGAAGCCATCCTGCCTCATGAGCAGGAGGTGCGAAAGCTTAAGCTGATACAGCAAGCAGTCGGGTATAAAGCAAATCTCTGCCACATGCAGGGTCCGCGAACCACTGCCTAAGTTGCCGCTCGCTCCGCTCGGAGCTCGGCTGGCTAGCCGAACGAACTTGTTGCCAGTGTCGGCTTTCTGCTGTCGTCGTTGCCACAAACCCTTCCGTCGCCGTCGTCGTCGATGGCGTTTGTGCTGCGTCGTCGTCAAGTCGTCGTCGTCGTCAAGTCGTCATCACCATCGTCGACGTACTTTTGGTTGTGGGCGCCGTCGCGGTGTTGCTGTCACGGTCTCAGTTGTCATCGTCGTAGTCCGTGTTCTTGTCGTTGCTGTGGTCCTGCTGCTGCTGCTGCTGCCGTTGTTGTCGACGCTGCTGCTGTTGTTGTCGTCTCTTTTTTCTTCCTCTCAGTTCTTCTTCTCAACGCAGCTCGTACTTGCATTGACTGTTGATGTGGACGGAATCCCTTCGCCTCAAATGCTTGGCGTCTGAGGTTCAGGAAGGCTTAACTGCTTGCTCAACACCTAGGACTTTGAGGTTTTGGGTTTGTTCACCGCTCATAATCCCAATTAGCGAGATCGAAGTTTTCTGCAAAACGGAGCTAACCGGCAGAAGCATCGTCGGCTCGTTCTCCTGCAGCCACTGTTCGCATGGCGTACCGCGAGCAACCCGGAAGATGGATCAAAGCGCTGGACAGACGATTCTTCTTGTCAGGGTCATTGCAATCTTTGTTATTTGTGTGGTTCGAGACAAAGCCTAGGTGAGATGGTGATAATGGTATCATGGTGATAGTAAGTTAACAATGTTAAGCTGTTTTTTGTTGTTGTTGATGATCTGGGTTCTGGCATGCAGGAAGTGATTCGAGCGCTCCAGTGTCGGGCTTTGAGCTTGAAGCTTAAGTTTTCTAGCGCAGCAGAGGCTGAATTCTCGAAACCGAAAGTAAATGTTCGTGAGCCAGTTGGTTGGTTGAGGTTGGTCGTTCAAATCAGCCAGCTAGGTCATGGGTAGCAGTGCCCTTGCTAGGTACTTAGTAAATTGTCCGTCAGTTTGTGTGGTATTGCTTCGATGGTGAGTCAGTTGGCCAGTGAGCCGGCTAGTGAGTCCTTGAGCGAGTGAGCGAGGGACTTGAGGATGTGTGTGCTGAGAGGTGGTGAGTCGCCAGCAAGCCAACCATCCCGTCAGTCGCGGTGACTCAGAACCACAAGTTTCGAAAAGGTCTTGACACACTCTGTGTGCACCTCTCTGGGGGCACCGGCGGGGCATCTCCAGCTAGTGAGCTAGGGAGTGGGCTCGTCCTCACCATTGGGCCCAGAACAAGACAGGGAGCAGATCCATCGCACAATCAGAAACTGGGCCTTGAATCAGATACTGCGCATCAGAAACCGGAAACTGCGCATCAGAAACTGCCACGCATGCTTCGGAAACAGCCGTGCATCAGAAATTGCGCATCAGAAACCAGGGCGTATCAGAAACCAGCACGCATCAGAAACCAGTGCATCAGAAGCCAGCGTATTTGCTGGAGTGGTGAGAAGAGAGCATCCATGGCCCAACCATGATAACGTCCATGGTCTAATGCGTGCTGAGCACAAAGCATACATGACCCAATCATGATGACGTCCATGGTCTAAGGCGCTCTAACAAGAGAACATCCATGGGCCATGACGTCCACGGTCTAATGCGCTCGCCCACCCATGATCACCCATGATGACGTGCATGGTTTGATGCGTTTTGACAAGAGAGGATCCATGGCCCAACCATGTTCCGAGCATACAGAATCCGTGGCCCAACCATGATGACGTCCGTGGTCTAATGCGTTCTGAGCACAGAGCATCCCCATGATGACGTCCGTGGTCTGCTGAGACCATGGATGTTATCATGTTTGGGCCATGGTTGTTCTCCCTTCTCAGAACGCATTCGATCATAGACGTTATCATGGTGGGGCCATGGATGCTCTCTTGTCAGAACGCATCAGACCATGTACGTCATCATGGTTGGCCGTGGATGTGCTTTTGTCAGAATGCATCAGACAATGATATGGGCCAGGATGTTCTCTTCTCAGAGCGCATTAGACCATGGACGTTATGATTGGCCCCTGGATGCCCTTAGGCCCGCAATGCTTTGGGGCCGTCAGACTCGCGTTTGGAAGAAGAAGCAACCGTTCCGTAATCATGGCTTCGGGTTTCCGATCAGCCGTTTTCGTTTCCGAATCATGGTGTGGCGTCCGAATCTGTCGGTCTGGTTTCTGAATCAGCCGTCGTGGTTTCCGAATCAGCCGTTCTAGTTTCCGAATCATGGTTTCTGATTCAGGTCTTCTGGTTACCGATTCAGTCGTTCTGGTTACCGATGTTTCCGGCGACCACAGGGAGCACGCTTACACTGTAAGACATGCTTCAATTCCCCCGAGAGGACGTGAAAGAGGTGATTCAGTGCACCGTCGGATGCTGCTGTTTGGGATGGTTCTTCACCATAGGCACGGCACGCATCTGGAATAGTCATCGGTTGAACCTTGAAACTTCCTGTTGCTCCCTCAGGTATGCTCGCCGGCATGTACAATGCGGGGGATTTCCTTCGAAAGGCTCAGGCGGAACGGCGGAACCGTGAACTGCCGTGAACTTCATGGATCTAGCCTTTGCCCAGGCATGGGAGGTTCGGCCAGCCTGGCGGCAGACAGAGTGCGAGGTGCTGGCAGCCGGAGTGAGCTGTGCTGATACTGAAACCAGGACCTGACCTACTCACCTCTGAGTGCATTTGCCTGCGTAGCCTTCGCTTGCAAGGAGCACCTGTGGCGGTTACCAGCTGGGCTCGATGCCATCTACGAGCCCGCCGGTCTTCCTGACAGAGGAGATTGCTATCTGCCCTGGAGCCATGGTTCGAGTTTTCCAATTAAGGATGCCAAACCGTGTGTCTGTTTGGCTCACTCTTGGGCTAGGGGCGCTGGGGATGCGCTGACGATGAGGGCTGACCCAGCACACATGAGTTGAAAGTTGTTCTGTGATATCCTTGCCTTTTGCTGCTCTTCATTATGGCTTGGGTGTTGTTAAGCGTTCGCCTTTTGTTGAAGCCATTGATGTCAACAAAATGAGCTGGAGCTAACTGCTCACTGGTTGGATGCCGGCAAACGCCAGAATGCAGAGTGACCAACTCTGCACCAAGCTTTGCCGCAAGGTGCCTGAGCAAGGAGCACCAGGGGCACCAGTCTGGCCAGGTGACCCGCAAGTGCGGACACGGGTCGTATGACTGGGGGCAAGCACGGCTTAAAGCCGCCAGGGCAATCTCTAGGCACAACCAGGCCAGAAGCTGATAAGGTGTCGGTGATCCATGCAACCTGCCAAAGCACACCCAATTTCGTGCACTTATAGACGCTTAGGGATTCACCACGCTTCGCTCAACGCCTCGTCGTGCCTCGAATTCTCGGAGTGCGTCGCGGCCTCAGCCTTTTGCTGCGTTTTCATTAAGGAACATACTGGTGTGGGAAGGAGCAAGACATGTGCCATTGTAACGGCGAGATAACCTATGCGCCCGAGCTCTTCGACGGACAGATCTACACTGTGCCGGAAGCAGAGCGTGCATACAAGGCCAGCGGAAGCTAGTGGCAAAGTTCTTTGCCGTCCTGTGAGGCTGTTTAGGGTTTAGGGTTTGAGGATCACCCTTAAGGTTTAGCCGCCCGAAGCCCCAGACCCCATGAATTAAATCCCAGGTCCTAAACCTAGAACTCAAACGTCCGCCTCTCAGGTGGTCTCCAGCGGGCCTTGGAAATGTGGCACCGATCAGAACGGGGAGCCTTACGCCGTAGATCCGGCGCCGTGGCACGTGAAGCATTGCTGGTGCACCCCAGCAACTCTGCAAGCAGCCGATCCTGTATGAATCCGTTTGAAGACCGTACTCGCATGTGCCTCTGTGTGTGAGGAACAGAGTTCCTTAAGCTGTGACTTGCAGAGGCAGAGATTCTTGCCATCCTGCAGAAGCACGGCGGTCAAGGTCTCCACAAGAAGGACAAAAGCACAGTAGAGAGCACAGCGCACCGCGCAGGCTCGTCTTGTGTCAGGAGTGCTCGGAGGCCGCCGACTTCGACTTCTGGGCCGCAGAGCCTCAGCGCCGCCTCCAAAGGGAGGAAGGCGCGCGGGAGCGGCGCGGGAGCGCTTTCTGCTTTTGAAGTGGAGGCGAGGACTCGGACCTCGAGGCAGAGCCACGGCTCCTTGCCAGCTCGCGCCGGCGCCGGACCTATAGCTGCTCGTCAAGCGGAGATTTTGGAAGACAGGGCCCAGGGCCGTGGCCGAGGGTGCTTGTCGTCAGGTTACACGCCTTGGGCCCTGGTCTCGGTCCCCACGATGGAGGAGCTTGACTTCGGTGGCCCCTCTTCCAAACAGTGCCTGGGCGAGAGGGCAGAGCAAGAAGTGTGGGATAAGAGAAGATGAAGGAGGGCGGGCATTTAATATACATCCATCCATCCATCCATCCATCCATCCATCCAGCCAGCCAGCCAGCCAGCCAGCCAGCCAGCCTGGTAGAGGGTTCACTTGTGACTTCTATTTTGTCTCACTTGTGACTTCTATTCTGTCCACAAGGTGCAGTTACCACGACTAGATTCCTGTCACAGTGCAGAACTGCAGCCTTGTCAATGTAACCGCATGCTCCCCTTGTCGTGGTAGGCATAAATCCTGTCATGGTGAGAACAGCTGTGTCCTGTCATGGTCACAGCGCCTCCTCTTTCCGTCTCACTTGTGACTTCTCACTTTGGGGCCTTCAAAAACCTTGCATTTCCATGGGTTTTCGACGTCCTCCCTCCCTCTCTCCCTCCGTTCCGCCCTCCCTTCACACCCAAGAGGTCCCGTTGTCCGGCTGTGTGCTCGAGCAAAGCAATGTTCCCATTTTCCTTCCACCATGGAGCACCTGGAGTGCTGTTGCAAGCCTGGCTCATGTTTCCTCATGCCGCCTGCTCCCAGCTTCAGAAAGTCCACACTTGGGCTGGTCTCAGGTTCATGAGCTTGCAAGGGGATGCATTCACGAGAGTTATTACCGTTTTCGGCTTCGATGTCACGGGCTGTTCCACAGCATTCGGCCCACGGAACACTGAAGCCTCCATCCTTGTGTACAGAGAAGGGCACAGCCCGCTCCAGATAAGGGGGGTGTTTAAGATATATGTTGAACCGGAACCGCCGGTCGCCAATGAGGGGCCGTGTTTTATGTGTTGAGCCGAAATCGCCAAAGGACGGGGCGTGTTTAATGTCTCGAACCGAAATCGACAAATGAGGGGTCGTGTTGAAGATCTATGATGAAACGGTATAGCCAAATGAGGGGCCGTGTTAAAGATGTATGTTGAACCAAAATCGCCAAATAAGGGGGCAAGTTTAAGATATATGTTGAACCGAAATCGCCAAATGAGGGGCCGTGTTTAAGATATATGTTGAACCGGAACCGCCGGTCGCCAATGCAGGGCCGTGTTTTATGTGCTGAACCGAAATCGCCAAATGATGGGCCGTGTTTAACATATATTTTGAGCCGGAACCGGCAAAAGAGGGGGCGTGTTTAAGATATATCTTGAACCAAGATATATCTTGAACCGGAGTCGGCAAATGAGGGGACGTGTTTAAGTTTTATGTTGAACCGGGATCGCCAAATGAGGGGGTGTGTTTAAGATATATGTTGAACCGGAACCGAAGGTCGCCAATGAGGGCCCGTGCTTTATGTGTTGAAGCGAAATCGCCAAAAGAGGGGTCGTGTTTAAGATATATGATGAAACGGAATCGCTGGTCGCCAAATGAGGGAGCGTGTTTAAGAGATATGTTGAACCGGAACCGCCGGTCGCCATTTGGTGGCCGTATTTTATGTGTTGAGCCGAAGTCGCCGAATGAGGGGTCGTGTTTACGATATATGATGAACCGGTACGNGTGTTTAAGAGATATGTTGAACCGGAACCGCCGGTCGCCATTTGGTGGCCGTATTTTATGTGTTGAGCCGAAGTCGCCGAATGAGGGGTCGTGTTTACGATATATGATGAACCGGTACGGCCAAATGAGGGGCCGTGTTTAGGATATATGTTGAGCTGGAATCGCCAAATGAGAGGGCAAGTTTAAGATATATGTTGAACCGAAATCGCCAAATGAGGGGCCGTGTTTAAGATATATGTTGACCCGGAACCGCCGGTAGCCAATGAGGGCCGTGTTTTATGTGTTGACTCGAAAACGCCAAATGAGTTGGCGTGTTTAATGTCTCGAACCGAAATCGCCAAAAGAGGGGTCGTGTTTAAGATATATGATGAACCGGTATAGCCAAATGAGGGGTGTGTTTAAATTATATGTTGAACCGCAAAGGAAGGGGCGTGTTTAAGATATATGTTGAACCGGAATTGCCAAATGAGGGGGCAAGTTTACGATATATGTTGAACCGGAACCGCCTGTCGCCAATGAGGGGCCTTGAACCGGAATCGCCAAATAGGGGGCGTGTGTAAGATATATGTTGAACCGTAATCGCCAAATGAGGGGCCGTGCTTAAGATATATCTTGAACCGGAATCGCCAAAGGAGGGGCCGTGTTTAAGATTTATGTTGAACCGGAATCGCCAAATGAGGGGGTGTGTTTAAGATATATCTTGAACCGGAATCGCCAAAGGAGGGGTTGTGTTTAAGATTTATGTTGAACCGGAATCGCCAAATGAGGGGGTGTGTTTAAGATATACTTTGAACCGGAACCGCCGGTCGCAAATGAGGGGCCGTGTTTAATGCCTCGAACCGAAATCGCCAAAGGAGGGGTCGTGTTTCAGATAAAAAAAAAGATGTATACACATATATATATATATATATGACGAACCGGTATCGCCGGTCGCCAAAGGAGGGAGCGTGTTTAAACTATATGTTGAGCCGGAATCGCCTGAGGGAGCGTGTTTTATGTGTTGAACCGAAATCGCCAAATGAGGGGTCGTGTTTAAGATATATGATGAACCGCTATCGCCAAAGGAAGGGGCGTGTTTAAGATATATCTTGAACCGGAAACGCCAGATGAGGGGCCGTGTTTAAGATTTATGTTGAACCGGAACCGCCGGTCGCCAATGAGGGGCCGTGTTGTATGTCTCAAACCGAAATCGCCAAATGAGGGGTCGTGTTGAAGATATATGATGAACCGGTATCGCCACAGGAGCGGGCGTGTTTAAGATATATCTTGAACCGGAATTGCCAAATGAGGGGCCGTGTTTAAGATCTA
This sequence comes from Symbiodinium sp. clade A Y106, assembly GCA_003297005.1. NCBI lineage: Eukaryota > Dinophyceae > Suessiales > Symbiodiniaceae > Symbiodinium > Symbiodinium sp. clade A. The sequence continues at coordinate 18,491 of BGNK01004738.1, read as the reverse complement.
TGTTGAACCGGAACCGCCGGTCGCCAATGCAGGGCCGTGTTTTATGTGCTGAACCGAAATCGCCAAATGATGGGCCGTGTTTAACATATATTTTGAGCCGGAACCGGCAAAGGAGGGGGCGTGTTTANCGGAACCGCCGGTCGCCAATGCAGGGCCGTGTTTTATGTGCTGAACCGAAATCGCCAAATGATGGGCCGTGTTTAACATATATTTTGAGCCGGAACCGGCAAAGGAGGGGGCGTGTTTAGGTATATGTTGTACCGGAATCGCCAAATGAGGGGTCGTGTTGAAGATATATGATGAACCGGTATCGCCAAATGAGGGGTCGTGTTCAAGATTTATGATGAACCGGTATCGCCAAAGGAGGGGGCGTGTCTAAGATATATCTTGAACCGGAATCGCCAAATGAGGGGCCGTGTTCAAGATTTATGTTGAACCGGAATCGCCAAGTGAGGGGGGGTGTTGAAGATATATCTCGAACCGGAACCGCCGGTCGCCAATGAGGGGCCTTGACCCGGAATCGCCAAAATAGGGGGCGTGTTCAAGATTTGTGTTGAACCGAAATGGCTAAATGATCGGTCGTGTTTAAGATATATGATGAACCGGTATAGCCAAATGAGGGGCCGTGTTACAGATGTAGGTTGAACCGGAATCGCCAAATGAGGGGGGGTGTTTAAGAGATATGTTGAACCGGAATCGCCAAATGAGGGGGCAAGTTTAAGATATATGTTGAACCGGAACCGCCAGTCGCCAATGAGGGGCCGTGTTTTATGTGTTGATCCAAATGATGGGCCGTGTTTAACATATATTTTGGACCGGAACCGCCCAAGGAGGGGGGGTGTTTAAGATTTATCTTGAACCGGAATCGGGGCCGCGTTCAAGATTTGTGTTGAACCGGGATCGCCAAATGAGGGGGGCTGTTTAAGATATATCTTGAACCGGAATCGCGAGATGAGGGGGCGTGTTTAACAAAAACGTTGAACCGAAATCGCCAAATGAGGGGTCGTGTTGAAGATATATGATGAACCGGTATAGCCAAAGGAGGGGGCGTGTTTAAGATATATCTTGAACCGGAATCGCCAAATGAGGGGCCGTGTTCAAGATTTATGTTGAACCGGAATCGCCAAATGAGGGGGCGTGTTTAAGATCTATGTTGAACCGGAACCGCAGGTCGCCAATGAAGGGCCTTGAACCGGAATCGCCCAATGAGGGGCGTGTTTAAGATTTATGTTGAGCCGAAATCGTCAAATGAGGGGTCGTGTTGAAGAGTTTAAGATACATCTTGAACCGGCATCGCCAAATGAGGGGGGGTGTTTAAGATCTATGTAGAACCGGAATCGCCAAATGAGAGGGGGGTGTTTAAGATATATGTTGAACCGGAACCTCCGGTCGCCAATGAGGGGGCCGTGTTTTATGTGTTGAACCGAAATCGCCAAATGATGGGCCGTGTTTAACATATTTTTTGAACCGGAACCGCCAAAGGAGGGGGGGTGTTAAAGATGTTGAACCGGAATCGCCAAATGAGGGGGCGTGTTTAAGATATATGTTGAACCGAAATCGCCAAATGAGGGGCCGTGTTTAAGATATATGTTCAACCGGAACCGAAGGTCGCCAATTTCACCGTGTTTTATGTGTTGAAGCGAAGTCGCCAAATGAGGGGTCTTTTTGAAGATATATGATGAAACGGAATCGCTGGTCGCCAAATGAGGGGGGTGTTCTTAAGATACATGTTGAACCGGAACCGCCGGCCGCGAATGAGGGGCCGTGTTTGATGTCTCGAACCGAAATCGCCAAAGGAGGGGTCGTATTTAAGATATATGATGAACCGGTATAGCCGAATGAGGGGCCGTGTTTAAGCTATATCTTGAACCGGAATCGCCAAATGAGGGGGCGTGTTTAAGATATATGTTGAACCGAAATCGCCAAATGAGGGGGTGTATTTAATATCTATGTTGAACAATCGTCAAAGGAGGGGTTGTGTTTAAGATATATGATGAACCCTTCTCGGCAAATGAGTGGAAGCTGTTGCCGAGAGGGGTTGCTAATTGTTCAGTCCGACAAGTCACAAAGCAGAGAAGTCACCAGTGATTTTGAGCGCTTTTGCCGAGACGTGTCGCAAAATCGTGTGTCAGAGAAGTCACAAGTGAAACAAAATAGAAGTCACAAGTGAGGCGTCTCTCGGGGAAGGCCTCAGAAGTCACACGTGAGACAAAATAGAAGTCACAAGTGAGAGGCCAACCGGACATCTACCCCTCTCTCTATCCATATATCTCTCCCTGTCTCTCTCTGTCCCTCTCTCTCTCTCTTTCTCTCGCTCGTTCTGTCTATGTTATCTCCGAGTGTAGAGGTCAACATAGTATCGTCCCGTGTGTCCATGCTCATTGTACACACACCAGCCAGGCACCTCACCTGTGCGTACGAGTACGGCGTCCCTGCGGCATCCTCGAACAATTACCATTCCGACGGGTCCTACAGCGGCGACGTCTGGAAGGTGGAAGGCGCTGGCGCTGAACTGGGGGTTGCCATGACTTTCTTCTCTACTCTAGGGGTGTTTTAGAGAGTTCTAAGGTTCCAAGGTGCTTGGCTCCCTTTCAGCTGTTTCGGTGCTGGTTCCTTGAGCCGAGATGTCGCCAAACAATGGGGGAACAAGACCTCGCGGCCTTGCTGGGTGCGTGCTGCAGGTCGGCATGGGCATCTCTTGATCGTCTTTGTGGGTCGATCAAAAATAATGGTAACTTTAGTGGTAGTAGTAGTAGTAGTACTAGTAGTAGTAGTAGTAGTAGTAGTAGTAGTAGTAGTAGTAGTACTAGTAGTAGTCGTAGTAGTAGTGTTAGTAAGAATAACAATAACAGTAAAAATAATGGCATCGTAGTTTGACAGGGCTTCTGCACCCTTCCCAGGCGAGGCCGGCGAGAGCTTGCAGACGTGTGCCGTCGCCTTGAAGGAGCCTGGAACCTTGCAGGAGCGGGAAAGCGATCGAGTTTTCCGGTTTTAGGGTGTTAGGGTTTAGGGATGTTTAGGGTTTAGGCATGTTTGGGGTTTAGGGTTTAGGGATGTTTAGGATTTAGGGCTTTAGGGGTCACGTTTTTGGAGCTCATGTGACTTGAGGAGGTGGCGCGAAGCTCGCAGGCGCTGATCAGAACGTTTTTCTGGGTGTGCCTGGGGATCAGATCCTCGGCCGAGGCCAAACAAAGCTTCAAAGGGCTCTCAGAACCATGTTTGATCATGTTCGTTCCACAGCCCAGGCCTGGTTTTCACGCTCCTCGCCTTTCCCTCCCTCTACCGACTGGTCCGCAGGCTGCAGCTTGAAAGCAAAGGTCCAAGGGCCTCGGCCTCGCGGGCAACACGCCATTCGCTGCTTGGATCCGAGGACTGGGGGTGCATCTTCCGAGACGGGCTGCCTCCTGGATGCGGACTTGTAGGAGTACCATCCTCGAAGCTCCTAGATCAGCTTCTTTTTTCAAGAGCGCATCTGCCAAAGCGGACTTGACGAACATCGCTCTTAAGAGCCACTGCCAAAGAGCAGCTCTTTCCATGTTAATGAGAGTTTCCTGTTCTTGCGATATCCTTGGAATGGCAGAACTCTGTGAGCTGGTTTTCCGGCGCTTGCCGGCGAAGTGGGGCCACGAGCGAAGCCTTCTGTACAGAGGCAAAGTTTGGGGCACTTGCGATTGAAAAGCTGGGAGCAGCCTAGCGTGGGCTGCCTCGGTTTGCCTGGGCCTAGGGCTGGGCGGGCTGGGGCTGGGCCGGCTGGGGCCTGGGGTCTCTCTCCTTTTTAGGCGTGGCCGGAGCGCGAGACGGAGCTTGAGCCGGGAGTCTCAGCTTCTCAGACAGCTCTGAGAGCGGCACCTCGTTGAGATCGGCTTTCGAGGCTCCGGTCCGACGGAAAGCCGAAACTGGGTCTCCTGCGCCGAAGCCGCGACCCCACGCGGCCCCACGCAGTGCACCGCAGCAGACCTTCTCCGTCTGTGCCAAGGGCCTCTGCAAGCCCATCGCGGGGCCGCAGGCAGGGACCAGGGACTCTGCCCTTATCGGGGAGTGGAGTTCAGCAGTTGCAGCAGCTAGAATCCGTGAAGAACCTTGCATCAAGCTTCGAGTGCTGGCCATCTCGTCTCAGAATCTTTGCATCAAAAGCCTAGCCTCGTGTGCTGGGTGCTGGCCATGGCAGAGCACGAGCCCTACTCGCTGCTCTCCGCCGAGGCAAAGCGTAGCATTTCATGCTTGAGGCTTGCGGCTTGACCGCTGGGACAAGCCATGCCGACATCTGTGCACGGCGCTGCTTGCAGGAGCTGCCTGGCACTCTGCAGCCTGAGCAAGTTCGCGTCTCCTTCCATCCGCAGAACGACCGCAAGGACCGGACATCGGGCCTTGGGGCTTCACCCCTTGATCTCCTGAATCCTCTAACTCTATCCTCATCACCATAGGTTTGTATGCATGCACCTGTGTACAGTGTGTACAGTGTATAGCTACAGTCTTACGGATGTTTTTTGCAGGCCCACAGAAGCGACAGCCTGATCGAGGAAATTTGGACTGAAGCCGTCACCAAGCAACTTGGACGAAATGAACCAAGCGCAAGCAAAGCAACTTGAACAGACCAGCTGACAATGGTACGACACCATGTTGTGTCGTCTACTTTCTTCCATGCTAGGTTGCTCTGCCGTGATACGCTAGCTTCATCTCCACCGCCATGCTATGCCGCTATGCCGTCATGCTACGCCGCGTTATGCCCCGCTGTTTGCTCTGCCCTGCTATGTCGTGCCATGTTGTGTTCGAAAGATGCTATGTTGTGGGTAATGCCATGCCACCACTCCTTGTTCTGAACGAAATGATGTGCGCTGCAGCAACCTGCAATAGTCTAGCTTTTGGTTGGCTCTAAATATTTCTGCGATTTCGCCTCGGGATTTGACATGATCGTGTTCTGCTCTGCGATCGCTCATCACCTCGTGTGAACTCCTCCCTGCCGGTCAATCTAGCATCCTGAAGTTTCTTCGAGATTCTGGCTCAAGCAACACCCCTGTTCCCGACAGCCATCCGAGGAATTCGCGAATCTACGATGGCTCCAAGTTTCGGCTCCAGCGCGTCAGCTGGTCAAACGGAATCCTGCAAGTGGACCTCGGCCTCACCGGCTACAAGGATCCGATCCCAGTTGGACTAAGCCGCCCAATTTACCAAGGTTCTGCCAAAAATACCCAAACAAGGAATCCGTACCCGTGCCCCCCCCCCCGTTTCCTAATCGCACGAGAATCTGCACCAAAACCCAGTTCTGACCCCGCCGCGCCGCAGCGCCGAGGAGTATCTGGGTACCCATGGCCGGTGCTTGGAGGAGCGCAGGCAGCTCGAGGAAGACGGGCTCCGAGACTTCGGGGACAAGGTGCAGCGGGAAGGAGCAACTAAAGCCTTCTAAATCCCCTTGACAGAAGAAGCCAAACCCCCAAGCCCTTAAACCCTTAGATCCCTTTCTTGGGCACTTTCAGGCCGCTCACTTCTCGCAAGCCCTGGGCTGTGAAGCCGTCTTGGCCACTGCGGACGGCCAGGCTCAGGGCTCAACCAAGAAATCCAGACTCGGTGCCTTTTGGATACTTTGAGGGTTTTTTTTCTGTTTTGGGGGCTGTTGGGTTTCTGGGGGATCCTTCGGCGATCTGTAGTAGGGCTTTGGTGCGGATTCCGATTCACCTTCCTGCTTGTGGAGGCCGTGCTCCTGCGCCGCAGCGGCGCCTGGGACACCCCGAGAAGAGACAGTTTCGGCGATGTTTTTCAAGGATTCGGGAGTGATGTCCCGAGTCCCGCGAGTCTCATGCAGTCAGGTGCTGTGGGAACTAACTCGGGATTGCCTGAGCCTGAATCTTGGGGTTCGTGGCCTTGTGGCATGGTTTCCATGTTGGCATATGTTGGCATATGTTGGCACTGCTTGTAGGTACAATGGGCCCAGTGGACACCCGGAGCCGAAGAATGTGAGCGAAGCCTCAGCCCCCAGCAGCGCCGTTCAGCAGGAGCTCTTGAGGTCAGTTGTCGACGAGGCTGGGGCGGGACTTCACGGGCGCGCAGCGTGGCATCGGTGCCGTCTGAGGCCGTGGCAGAGACGAATGTGCCCCGGGAGAGCCTAGGGGAGCCAGAGTTGATGGGTTTCATGGCAGATTCGACGGGCAAGCCCGATGTGCTCTTCCTGCTGCGAGCCTGGGATGTACTGGGGGTGTGGGACCGTTCCTCCCCCAAGCCTTTGACGTGCCTTGCCCTCAGGAACGGCCTTTACCTCTGAGGAGGTGCAGCTGGCATACTCCAAAGGGGCTGAAGAAGCCTGGGAGTCTGATCGTCTTACGCCTCTTGGCACTTACAGCACTTGGCAAGATCCGCAAGGGCTGCAAGAGCTGCACAGCACAGTTGCCAGGTTTTGGCCGCTGGCGAAGCTGCATGAGTGCAGCTTGCCCCTCACCGCTGTGACCCGAGCGGCCATCGCTTGCCTCCAGCTCCACTCGCCGGTGCAATGAGCCTAAATCTCCGGTCCCTCGTCACTGGCTTCACCAGACAAGTGCTGCTCTTCCACGGACCGATGCAGCAGTCGACGATACAACGTGGTGAGCAGCCGCCGGAGTAGCATTGCAAACCAGTGCACCATGCTGGCACTGGCAAAGCTGAAAGAACCAGAACACGCTGTCCCAAAAGCATGTTGAAGCGATGAGAGGATCAGAGAAGGAGACAGAAAGGGTGCTTGGTTACACTCACTCTGCAATTCATGCAGGCGATCTGTGCAGCCCTGACGTAATGCAGTGGTCGACCGAAGGCTTCAGCTTTGGCTTACAGGCGACCGTCTGACCGTCTCCCCTCCCTCGGAGCTGAGCCGCAATGCTGGCCGAGCGGAGTCTAGAATGCGTGAAAGAATGCCTGGGCACGTCCTTGCACCCAGACGAGTTTGGCAAATGCGCCGATAAGGTGGCGAAGAGTGCCATGGTTGGGGGTGTGCTCGGTGCAGGCATGGATCTCGCAACAGGTGGCGTCTTTGTAGGTGCCTGGACCGCCGCAGGCAGTGCAGGTGCTGCAGTCGCCGGGAAGATGATGTGCAACGAACAACTACTGCGGTGCAAGAAGGTCTGCCAGTACAAGCTGGAGTGACGGAGCCGTGGCCGATATTCATCCTAGGTCCTAGGCCCTGCCCTGGGCGCAGTCGCCTGAGGCGCTCGGGTGCCCTGGCCCGAAGCCCACCTAGAAATTTTGCACCAGACTCGAAGCGATGCTTCTCTGGTGTCGAAGGCCAGGATGAGGGATGTCGTCCTATGTGTTGTAGAAGTTTGCCTGCTTGGCATCGAACCGTTCCTCCCATCCTGGGGCGCCTTCGTTTCCTTAGCTTCTGCATAAGAGGCCTGCAGCTGCCGTGGTAGCGCACCGTTCCGGCATCAAGCTGAGACATGGGCCGTGGGCATTCCGACTTAGTGAAACGACGCGGCCGGATAAAACAAGTCGCTCATTCTGACTTCCCGAGTAATCGAGAGCATCGAATCGCTCCTTCTGACTCGTTCCGTTCGGCCGTCGGCCGTGTCGCCCTGCGTGTCTTCGGCACTGCAGGTGGGGTTCCAGGGCCTTCTCCTCACGAGCCGTCGCGACGGCGACGAGCGCAAGGCGGGGGCTCTGCCGTGCACGGTACGGCAGCCCGGCACATCTGCGCCCTCTAATCAGGGAGCCGAGGAGCTCCTGGCTGCAGTGACACGCAGGGAGCCCCAAGTCCTAAGTAGCCTCGAAGCAGAAGTGCTGCGGAATGGGGTTCCCGTGGCCAAGCTCCTGAGGCATACGGATGCGACAAACGTCCAGAGAGAGAACAAAGCAGGCCAAAGAGAAGGGCATTGTCCTTGTCGTCACCCCGATCATGGTGCCTGCTCGCACACTCTGCACGCACACGTGCACGCAAGCGCACCCATGCACCCACCCCACCCACCCACAAGCACAAGCAAAGAGCTGAAGGACAGAGGGAGAGAGTCCTGCTTGAGCGGTTCCGAGTACTGTGCGCTCCATCAGGCAATCTCTGCACGAATGCACTAAGTCACTACGACTGTCTATCAAGCATGTTGCAAGTGAGCTCAACGCGCACGGACACATAGACACACGGGCTGACATACGCAAAGACAGGTACACAGTCGTTCGTATAGCTTGACAGGCGGCTATCCGAGCTCCACGGACACCGAAAGAGGCGCCCGCCGGGCCACCTCCCAGCGAGGGAGCCCGAGGCTGAGAGATACCATGGACCTATGCATCTAGTCTCTAGTGCTAGATGTAGGGTCTGCCAAATGCAAAACGAAGCGGTTGAACTCCCTGTCCCGACGGGCGAGACAAATCGGCTTCGAAGCCGTAGGTGTTCCCAAGTCTCTTGTGGATCTGGGCTTTTGCCACAGCTCAGCGTGCCAAGGTTGTCAGGACGCTCGAGGCCGGGTCATGATCCGTGCGCTTCCGGCCTACTCAAGCTTACGCATCTGCGTGCATGCATGCGTGCGCAACATCTCTGAAGCTGAAGCTCCGTTTCGATGGAAGGACTGCAGGGCAACACTCAAGCAGTTCTTGTCTTCGCGACCGGTTGGTGCCGCGGGTCTAGACGAGGTGCCTTGCACGGAGCTCGTTTCTGGGGGATCACAACTCCATTTGGACGGGTATAGGGCTTGGGGAGTGGAGAAGGAGTACACTGAGACATCTGCCAGGTGGCGTTTCTATGTGGGTGTGCTTTCGAGGGCATGGATGCAGATCTCTGTGTGGAGGCCAGGCTTTTTGCGTGGAGGTGATGTCTCTCGCATCTAACGCTTTGGGCAGGCTGTGAACAGCTTCGGCCAGGCGATTGCTCGTGCTGCTGCCTCAGTCGAAGTCTCATTGATCCTGTTTTTTCCAATTCGATTCGTGCTGAGGCCTCGCAGGCGGCGCTCCGGTCGTCGAGCTCTGCAGGGGCATGCGTCGCAGGCTTAGATCCCCTGAGTGTCCGTGTCCACCAAACGGAAATGTCACCTGCCTGTCTGAGGCCATGTTCGCCTCCGTGTTGCGACACCCGGAGGAACTTCTCGCGCTCTAGTGCGGAGTGTGCATCCGGCCTTGGTCTTTTTTGCGGAAGGAGAGCTGTCGACGCGCAGCGACGACGGAAGCTCAGAAGCCCGGCTCCTCGGGAAGTGCTTGGCTCTGGCTCTGGGGCTCCCTGGATTTGCTCTTTGCAGCACGCTTCTGGCCCAAGATCTACCATTTCAAAGCCACGAATTAGAGGCCGCTTTCGGCCTACGTTCTACCGATCCGCAATTCATTCTGCGACACGAGATCGGCCTCCTTGGGAAGCCGCTTGCCGAAAACTGCTTGGATCTCCCTCCTCCTAATTGACGTTCTAAAACGGCGCGCTATTCACGGAAGAGGTCTTCCGGTTGTGTTGAGGCCCTTGGCATGTGGTCCACTTTGCACACTGTCCTGCTGCTCGTGCTGGTCATCGCTGCAGCCGACAGCGGCACCTCCCCTCGAAATAGTTGATCACAGGTCATCCTTAGTCCTTGCACATGTCGGATCTTAGGTTCGAGTGCAGCTTGCACTCTGCCCAAGGGGTGGAAGTCACTGCCGTATCACACCCTGGCCGGGGCTCCTACATTGCACTCGCCCTTTGGTATCGTCTTGCAATGGCGATGCGGGCTGCGAGGTCCAGAAGAACATGACGACGCGGTCGGAGGCTCAGCGTTGTTTTGCTCGCATCTTGGTCCCGGGTTTGGGCACGGGCACGGAGCAAAGCAGGTGCAGCAGTCGCTTCTCTCAGGCGTGCGGTCCTGGACCTGGTCGAAGATCCGGAGGACCGCTTCGGCTTCTTGAACCGCCCTGATGGCGGGAAGGGGCGAGATGTAATACCGAGGACGAATGAAGGCGCTCTTCTCTTCCGCGCAGCTGCACGGATCCGTCCTTGTGAAAGAGGCTGGGGCACTGGGGCACTTGTGGTTGGCCAGATCAAGCGGGGCCTGTTTCGGAGGTCACAAGTGCCGAAGCTGGATGAATCTGGGCAGTGCATGTTTCTGAGTGATCCACCGGATCCACTTTAGATTCGGTAGGTCATGCTCTTGATTTGAGACTGGGGTTCTCGGAGCTCGTCCTGAAAAAGAAACGTGAGACTGACTAAGTCAACTGCTCTGAGAATTTCCAGCAACTACAGTAACTACAGATGCCAGCTGCGCCGTCGTGCGCATGTTACTTCTGAGTGATGTGGCTGACAAGCACCCCAATGCCCCGGATCCACGTAAGACTGTTCGCAAGTCTTCCTGACCTGGGGTGCCCGCTCAGCTCATGACTGCACTTGGCGCCACTGAAGAGAAAAGTGTCGGGTCTCTTTGGCTGCTCAGTCTTTGTGAAGACCAGAACCAAGACATCCAAGACCCAGGCAACTGGATGCCCAGCAGCTCCTGCGTGCCCAAAGCTCGGTCTCTTTCTTTCTTTCATTTGTTTTCTCTCTCTCTCTCTCTGTCGTGTCTCTCGGTCAGCGGCCCTCTTCGGAGGCCATTGGCCAGGGTGTCGGCGGCAAGGAGCCCTGCAGGCAGAGCCTCAGCCTCCCAAGAGCGCTTTTTTGCAAAAAGCCGGGTCCCATCCCTGCCGCCCTGCCCCGAGGCGCTTGACGGCCTCCGCCAGCCTCCTCCAGGCCCTGGAGCCGTGCGAGAAAGCGCTAGAATGGAGGGGTCGGGAGAGTTCTGAGCACTGCGAAAGTGGGGAGCGTCAACTGGTGGCTTCCCATGAGGGAGATTGAACAAAGGAGCGCACAGTTCTAGATATCACGCATTGCAAGACTCAGAGAACCGTCCGTCCGGGAGGCGGTGCGGCTGCTGGTATCCAGACCGGAGGCACGGACGAACCTCGTGAGGCTCTTCGTTTAGTGTTCGGGGCTTTCAAAGATCCGGGGCACACCCACGTCCACAAATGACATGTAGCCGACTGGTCTCTGACGGGCTTCACTCTGAGGCCAGCACATCGTAAGTGGCGGGGTTTTATTGCCATCAGCAACTCGCTGAGGCAAAGGTTCCGCCCAGTTGCACCTTTGAGATCGTTGTAGACCTGATTCACACCTACCAAAATGCATTGAACATTTCTTAGTGTCGCAGCGATGCTTTCGATTCGAGCTGTGGGTGCCCGTGAGGCCCTAGATCGACTCCGGGCCAGCGATGGATTCCGCTTGGCAGTGGAGGCCACCAGAAGAAGCCCAGTGACCGGAGAGGGTTTCAATTTGAAGGCTTAAGGAGCTTTGTAGACATTCGTAGGATTCTGAAGCCATTCAGTTTGTTGTAGACATGTGCAGGATTCTGAATTATAGGGATTCGAGCTGCAGCCTGGGATGGAGCCCACCAGGGCTTTCCGGCAGCAACTCCGTGACGCGTTCTGCACGCGCTCAGCACATCCCGAGCGCGTCTTATCTTCTTGGCTCGCGTCCCGTGTCCGGAAGTGGACAGGCATCTGCAGCCGCATAGCCAGTTCGAGGTAGTTTGACATGTTCATCATTGATACTAGCATGCCTTCGGCCATCGTTTTGCTTGAATTCTGACTCTTGCCTTGCCGGGTCTCGGATGGCGGTTAATGATTTATACATTGGCAAGGTGCAGTCTGAGCATTCCCCGTCCACGGGCGGCACAGTTCCTGACTGCATGCTGCAGGCCTGGAAACAAGGCACTCACATTCCCGAGGTTGCCCAAGAGAGACTTGTCTGCATGCTTTGTTCTGTGATGATTGAGTTGATGATTCCAAAAATAGTGGTACAGCCATACTGGATCGCTATAGCGATGCTTTATACCGTGTGGACGAAGACCCTGTAACAGCACACAGAAGTTTCCATGGCCGTACGAGCACCACGATCTCCCTTCAGAAGAAACAGTGGACAGTAAAGCTCAGCAATAAGGTTAGCGTGACATGAGAAAGCACGACTAGGCTGCAGTAGAGACGACTTTACAACAGATTTGCATGGTGATGAATCGTCGCGTTCGAGCTCGGAATGCTTGGGATCTCAGGTGCTGTGCATTGATGTTGCAACTGGTCCGGGCCTTGGCCGGCTCAGCAGTAGTTTCGTTCACCGCGAGTTTTGCAGCTTGATGATGACTCAGTTCCTGGGTCTTGGCTACGTCTTGGTCTTGGTGCAGCATAATTAGTCTAGATGATGGCCTAGAGATACAGTAGCCTCGCAGCTGATTTCTGAGTCCTTGGAGCCCAGACGCTGTCCCAAGCATACATGCAGGGTGGGTTGTTTTGGCTGTGGTGGTAGGGATGTAGGAGTGATGATGGTGGTCGTGGTCAGTAGTACGTCCTTGTTACTGTTGGTAGTACTCGTAGCAGCTGCTCCAGCTGTGGCTCCTTTCTCTGCTATTCGAGAGTGCAACAACCCCCCCCCCTGCAGAAAAGCTTGGCTTGAAACCTGAAGCAACCCAACGGGGTCACGTACGGCATCTTCGTAAACTCAAAGTGTGTCACAGTGAAGATCGTGAGCCCGAAGGTCCCTTAGAGTAAACAACACACGCACACGCAAGGAGTTTTAATCATGAACATCCCGGAGCTTCACAACTCACCTCCACCCCCCGCAGGCGTCACAACATGCGCGTGCTGCAGCTGCTGCCGGAGCAGCGGAGTGTGCCGGGGTCTCGGTGAGGATTGGAGCTATGCGCTGCACGGTTCATGTAAGGTGATGACAGAACTCATGCCTAGATTTCTCAACACTATTTGTTCTGTACTCGGTACGTGTATGAAAGTCAAAACTTGGTACGTGCATTTCTGTGGTTGTGAAAGTCAACACGTCGTGCATTGGTTGTGAAAGTCGATGCTCGGGACGTGTAGTTGGGTGGTTGTGAAAGTCGACACTCGGTACGTGCAGTTGGGTGGTTGTGAAAGTCAAAACTCAACTCTGTCGCACAACCAAGGCGGCACAGACCATCTGTGGATGCGTACTGCAAAAGCAGCCGAGGCTTTAGGCGAAGTCCTCGATAGGCTTGGCCACAATGACCGGAACATGACTCACTCTCACGCTCTGGAACCTACTAAAAGCCAAGCGTCTCAGCCCTGAAGGGCTACTACAGTTTTACACTCTGCCGTCTCAGGCCCTTAGCTCCTGGCAGCGCTGTGGAACCGCCACGGACCTATCCCTTCGAGCGCGAGGGGCCCCAGAGAGAACATCGGTGGCAGTGTAGAATGCCCAGGTTTAGGGTTTAGGGCCTGGAGGACCAGGCCGTGCGGCTGTCAGTCTTCCCTGTCTCCGTGCCTTTCCTTTCGCATCCCATTCACTTCAGCTGGTGAAAGTGACCTGTAGTGCCTTCACGTCCCGGACTCCGGAGTACTGTAAGACGGATACGACTGAGCCCCCGATCTCAGGGCATTGGTGCATGGCTTCGCAGAGGCCCCGCGGGCAAAGCCAAGGGGCAGACACAGACGTAGCTTGCGCCTTGCTTTTCAGCATTCTCTTTTTGTTCATCTGCATTTCTTTCCTGGGCGGCCCATTGAGACCAACAGTTTAGTCATGTGCCTTCGTATGTCACGGCGAGACAGAACAGCAAAGGGCCAGCGTTGGACGTAGGACCAACGATCCAAGACAAAAGCAGAATCCTGACGCTGCCTCAGGTGTCCTGCCTGTGCCTGCCCTTCTTCCCGGAGAAGCCACAGGCACGCTCGCAGCACTGCAGCAGAAGCGTGCATGGGCGGGGTACAGTATGGCACCTGCGCTTCTTTCCGGCAATCTTCTGTCAGGTCTTGTGCCGGCTGGCCTGCGAACCTCGGCATTATCAGGGAGACCTGGGACTGCGGTGCCGTAGGGTGTGGGCCGCCCAGGAAAGCCTCCGAGCTTTGCTAAGCTCGGGACCTGAGCCTGTGATCTTCGCTCTTCTGAAGGTGCCGAGGGGTGCGTTGCTGTTTGAAGCCTCCACTTAGATCACTCATTGACTCATTACCGACTCCGCTTGCTTTTCAATTGAGCCATCCCAGTGGTCAGCTTGGCTTGGCTGGAGGGCGAGGCAACGTCGCAGCCGCTGAGGCTCTGAGAAGGTGCGGGGACCTTCCAATACGCCGAAGATCTCGCCAGGCCGCTAGGTGGTATAGGGAGCATGGCAGAGGAAGACAATGACTTATGAAATCTATCCTGGAGATATTTCTATGGACACATGGCTGGGTGGCGCTTGATATCTGTATGGTCTGGCTAAGAGACAGCTGGCCACCTCGCTCAAGATGTGCGCTTCACTGCACCTCGCGATCGAGTCTGGCAAGGCAGGGATGCGGATCAGTTTCTGCTTCATTTTCTGCCCTTAGGGCCCCTCTGCTGATCTCTGCTTCTGCCTTTCCTTCCAGGGCTTCGCTGCGCTATCCCGGGCCTGTGGTCGCACCGCAGCGCCACAGCGCTGTCCCTGTGGCAATTGAAGGCCGTGGCAGCGTTCTCAGTCGTCTCAGTCTCCCCTCAGCTATGCTGCCGCAGTCGCTTCGTATTACCGAACAGGCCTCTGTGTGTGTGTGTGCCCATCACTAGGTCACTAGGTCACTAGGGTAAGGTTCAGATTGCTAGTCCCTACCTTCTGCAGCTTTCCAACGAGCTCTGCAGAGTCGTGGTGTCTCGTGGCATGCTGTTGCAAGCCCGTCCTCAAAACGACAAAGGCGATCAACAACCTATAGTCGCGTATGCCCCTTGTTTACACTGCCAGGGTCATCTGAGGTCGTTGCAACACAGCCGATTACTTGTACTGCATTGTGCTCAAAATCCTGCAAGAGGTAATCGCATGAAGCACCAAGAGATCATCTGCAGGGATATGCTGATGGCAGTTTCTTTCAAGGTAGCGATCGGAACCTGTTGCAAAAGAGAAGATTTCAAACTGACGAGCCATGGCTTCAGACCGCCTTCTGGTTTGCTATGGCGAAGCCTTCATGCTCGATGCTTTCAACACCAGCTCATGGAGGATCTTCCCTCAGAGCAACATCGATGTCGTGCAGGCAGAGGAGGACCTCACGTTGATGGCGAGATCTTTGCAGACGAAGATCCTCACAGGCAGGTACCACACTATCCTCCTCAACGATTACTTCTGCGAGGACATCCACTGGGACGTGTTCTGCCAAGACTTGGTGCGATTCTACGAGCAGGGCGGCAGAGTGATTCTGCATGCCAGCAACACCTGCATTTTCGACAAGACAAACAAGTATTTCGGCACCCAGTGGGACGGCTTCGCGTACTTTCGGGCAGTACACTCGCAAACAGCCGCTGGCAAAGAGATTTTCCCAGAAGCTAGGAAACTGGAGCAGTTCTCTGTGAAGAGCAACATGATGCACGACATCCCCGAGAAGGAGAAGTTGTGGTGCACTGCTGCGAATCGAACCCAGTCCATGGTGCCCATGATGGCTGGAAACGACGCGCACCCTGGTTCTACCTCGGTCGCCATGCATGAAGGCGAGGGCGGTGGCCGTGTCTTCTTCTTCGGGGATGTAAACTGGGAGCCAGCCACCCTCGAACTCATGCAGCTTGCCTGCAAGAAGGCTTCCCAGAGGTCGACGACTACCTCACGCGTGACCGCTGAGATCTTTGAGAAGGCCGTCCAGCTGAAAACCGACGGCAACGGCCACTTTGCAGGTGGACGATGCGAGCAGGCCGTGGAGAAGTACAGCGAAGCATTGAAGCTTCTTGGCCACCCGCAGGTTTCTGCACATCGCGAGGAAGCAAGCAAGATTGCTTCGAATTTGGCCCAGGTCTATTTAGCCCAGAAGGACTATCTGTATGCACACAAGGCGGCCACAGACGCCATCGGCTTTGATGCCCGCAACTACAAGGCCTTGTTCCGCCGCGCCAAGGCCTTGGAAAGCCTGAGCTTTCAAGACTTTCCGAATAGGTTCGAGGACGCCATCGAAGACCTAGAGGAGCTTGCGGGGTCCACACATAATATATATATATATATATATATGTGGCAGGAACCTTTACGTATAATGTGTTGCTGTTCTTTGTGTTAATGTTAGTACTAGTCTATACACTGCACCCCTATTATTATTGGTATCATTTTTATTTCTATTTTCATTATTATTACTACGATTACGACGAAGACCATGACGACGACTACGACATCAATGACTGCGTCCCACAACTTTACCTTTAAGTGCCCAGC
>BGNK01004737.1:24496-43821 GCA_003297005.1 Symbiodinium sp. clade A Y106 | reverse complement strand
GCTATGCTTGATCGGCTGGAAAGCTCCAGTCATCAGTCAGGATCAAGTGCCTCGGTTTCCTTGTTGCTCTGCGAAATTCCCAACGATGCAAGTGCAGAGCAGTGCAAAAGCTGCTGATTTGTGCGCTGGCTTGTTTACATTTGGGGATCTGAAGCAGGAGAGTGATTGTGCAGCCAGCTCTCGAAGCAGGCAACGCTTCCCCTGTGCATGGAACCGTGCCATGTGCTAAGTGATGTTCTGCATGTTGCATAGTTGGGCGGGCGGTCTGTTACTGTACCTTTTGTGGTAACACTTGCTTCGTGCACTTGCTCCGTTGCCACACGTTAATCCATACCAGAGCCCATGTCGAGTTCCCTTGTGTTCGATGCGCCCGTCGTTCGAAGCGAAACCGTTGTGCTGACCAGCATGCAGCATCCGTGCAACTGTTGTAAATGCTGGGTCAGGTTCAGGACATGTGCAGCTCTGAGGCTTGTCATCACATGTCCACATTTGACGCAGACGGCTCGCCAACGAGGCTCTTCAGCTTGTCAAGTTCTCCGGTACCATCTCTTGCACAGGCAAGGTGCACTAGATGTTGGCAATTTCACGTATGCCTCTGGCCATCAGCCTGAACGGAGACAGGGGGCTGCCTTCATGATCGCCGCGGAAGCAAACATGGCCTGGCACTCTTTATGATCTACTTTGTATGTCATCAGTTCCCGGCCGAGGCGACGGGGTCACTTGCTGCTGCAGCACAAGCAGCCAAAGTCGCTGTCTCTTGCTACAGGAGCATGCTTGTGCTTTCATGTCTGTGTGGTTCAAGATTTCGGAACTGGATGTGGGAAGCTCTTGAGAGAGATACTCTTCAGCGTAGAGAAATTGCAAGGAGCATTGACGATGCCAAGGGACAGGCACGAAGCAGTTTCTTGTAGGTCGAGTCTAGGGGCACCCTCGCAGCATCGCAAGAGCGAGGCCGCGGCTCTTCGCTGTCTGGCTCTGGCGAGCCTGGGTTCTCAGCGCCTGGCAGAGGCAGCTGCCGCCTCAGCCCTTGGCCCTCGGCCCTCGGCCTCAGGCGAAGTCACAAGGAGAGGCGCTGGCGAAGCCAGCATAATGCCGTAACTCACTGGCATGAATGCGCTCTGGTATCTTGCAGTGCATCTGAAGGCGCAGTCTGCGAAGCTGGCAGCCGCTCGAGCGCGCTTCGTGGGAGATGTGCCTGGAGCTTCTCTAGGTGTCGTTCCTGGCACAGCCTTGGAGACCTTCACATTGTTTGGCCGAGATCTCCCATCACTGTCTTACTTTTCGTCTCGCTCCGTTTGTTTTGGCAGCATCTTGGTGCCAGAGCTGTAGCATTAGTAGCAGCTTGGCTGTACAGGATGGACAGGACGTATGTTCGCAGTACCTCACCCGCCCATTCCCCGACATCAGCATTTCTCGCGCATTGACCGATATGAGACTCGACTACACGGGTCGTCAGCTTTGTTGCTGGAAGGTGGGACTGCAACAGGCTCACTGCGGTAAGTCTGGGCCAAGTCTTGCGATCTCTCAACGCACCTCACAGGTTACAGCATTGGCCCAAGGATAATCGGTAATCGCACAGCAAGAACGATAGTGCTGTCCTGTATCCAATGTGGCTTTTGTCCCTACCCTCAGCTCGAAAGGAAATCTCTAGAGTTTGCCGTTGGGCTTCCAGCCGAGTCCGTGGCCAAGGTGCTCGGCGAGGGCTGCGCCTTGCGTCTTGCGTCAGAGGCAGAGCTTCGCCAGGGCGACACGCAGCAGGCGACGTCCGGATTGGCCAAAGTCATCCTGCGTTTAAGCAGGCAAAGCACTTGGAAGCATGCGAAAGCAGTACGGCACCTGTGATTCGGTCTGCGACTGGGATGTTTGCGAGGCTGCGACCCTTGCGCAGGCAGGAATGCCAGGACTGCAGGAGGCCGTATCCAATGCAGTGGAATTGTCGTGAGAGGACTCCGCGGCTCTCTTCCAAACTAAGGGCGACACCTTCAACCAGGCTCGGAGTTTCCTGGTTTTTTCCAGAAGAGCTACTAGCGTCTGCGGTTTTCTGAGTAAGGTTCTGACTTTCATTTATTTCGTCTGTCTTCCGTGATTCTGTAGTTGCATTCATGTTCCCTCTTCATCCCTGCGTTCATCTGCACATCTGGAGCCGGTTATTATGGCCGCCTTCACACTTGAGGCTTGATCGGGAAGGATTTGGGTCCACACCGAAGGCTCTGCAGTTCGGCTTCCTCTTATAGGAAAATGAAAGGGACGAGAGGACTGTTCTCGTCGGGTCGGACGGATGGTTGGCAGTGCGATGCGTTTGTTCCCTAAACATGCTTTTGTTCTGTTATTCTTTCGTTGTCGGCGGACATTTGTTGTTGACAATCCCAGTGCGACTACATGGGGTTGAATTGACAAAAACGCGGTCTCGTTCGCTTCAGGGCGAAAGAACTTTCTTAGAGTCAGAAGCCTTGGCACGGCGGGGAATCGCCTCTCGGACCCTACTGGGACCGGTAGCTGCTTAGAGATTCATGCATCTGCGTACGCACGACGTCTTGAGCATGGTCTTGATCTGCTTCCGCTCCGTCCTACGCAGCACTGCCGCACTGGGCTGTGCTGGGTTCCCCGCAGCGCAGGCAGATGCTTTGTTGAGTGCCGCGGCAGCACTCTGCCTTCGTGCCCAACAGCGCAAGGCAGGGTTCTGGTTTGTGTCTACGTCCTGCACAGAAGTGGAATCACCTGAACGCACGATGCGCCCAAGGCGAACGCCCAGCGCAGCTCACTGGAGTCTTGGGCCGGGGCCTGGGGGGATTTTTCTGAAGAAAGAAACGGCCTGTCTGCTTGGCCTCGCGAGGCTTCCCAAGCTTCTGCACTCGCCGACAAAGTCTTGACGATGCAGTGCCAGGGCACGCTGGAGGCCAAAGGGAGCTAAGGAGCTCGATCAGGTCACACATGATTACCGTAGCTGTCTCAAGACCACAGGTGGATGCACTGCTCGCTCGGTCCTGGGCAGCGACGGTGGTGGGTCCCAGCGCGGGACGACCGGGACGGTCTGAGCAGGAACGGCGCTCTGAGGGATTTGGCCAAGTCTGCAGAGTCTCAGAGTGTCCGCTTCCATGCCTCGCAGAGGCCTTGGAGGATGCCCAGAAAGCGGAGAGACTTGCGATCGATATCTCCGACAGAAGACGGGTGCCTTGGCCCAGGAGCTTCATACGGATAGGGAGACTGCAGCACAGCACAGATCGGCAAGCTGTACTCGTAATGCAAGTAACGGAGGATGCAGGGCAAGATTTCTGAGGTGGCAGCTGCCCGGGTTGCTCGAGCTCAGGTTCGTGATAAGTGCCCTTGCATGCAACATGATGCGTCATGCTGCGGCCAGTTGTTCAGATGCTATGAGAGAGTGACGCGCACGACATTGAACCATCTCCATGCAGCCTCGAAGGCCCGAGTTGACAACGACTGTCCAAGGCTTCGCAAACCGGCTTGCCAGGGCCCCACAGGCTAAGCCGGGTGCCATGTTCTTCTTGGAAATGCTTGGCATGGTCCTGTCCTTCCTGGTGGCCTTGGACACATGTTGGGCACGGAGGAAGGGGATGCTCATGCTCGGCCTGAAGAAGCCACAGGCGTTGAAGCCGAGCGTGGCGGTGCCGGGCTCGCAGAGCAGCCCGAGGTTTTCTTTCAAGAGCATGGTGTGGGCCATGACACTTGGTGGGTCCGTCACCCTGAGACTGGTCTGCGCTTTGCAGCTCAGTGAGTTCCATGCGACTGTGGGAAGTACTCTTGCGGCAAGCTGCTGGGTTTCGGCTTGGAGCTCCTTGCTGTCCTTCCTTTGTCTATACCCTTTTCTTCCCAGGGCGGCTTGGGAGACCACTGAGCTTGGGGAGCTTACAGAGCTTGCGACAGTTGTCGGGGCTCTCTCGCTGCCTGCCTTTCTAGCCGTCGCTGCCATGGACTTGTTTGGCTTGGGATTTGCGCAGATGATGTTATTGCTAGTCGCTGTTTCGAGTGGTGCCCTCATGGCGGATTCTGAAGAAGTTCGGAAACAGAGTTTGAAGATCTTGGTGATGGCTCTTGTAGCCGGTCTGCTGGCAGTAGGCCATGGTTGCCCATCATCGAGGGACGACGTGTCCAAATACTCTGGCCCCATAGTCGCGCTGTTGGTTGCTGGCGTGTCTGCTGTCGTGCAAGCCGGTGTTGTCGTGGACCAGGCAATGCCAGCTACGACAGCAAAGGCATGCGAGCTGTCGTGCCACTTCGCTAGCGCCATGGCTCACATGCCGTTTCTGCTGGTGTTTATCCTCTCGGGAGATTCATTCAAGCTGCCGCGATTGGCCGACGCGCACTTCTGGGTCTTCATCGCCGCACAGGGTGTCTTCTACATGCGCAGCCTTCGGCCGCTCACGATATCGTTGGGGCGCGCCTGGCCCCCGGCTGGCTTTGGAAATGTTGATGTGTGTTGAGCAACTCTCGCACGCAGTCTCAGCCATCTCAGGCAAGCACTCTGAGTCTCGTCCTTCTGGGGCAACTCCTGACCACTTTCATGATGGACACACTCCTCCAGGATGCGATCCCGGCACGGCTGCTGAACGTCTCCCTGGTCCTGTTCGGAGTTCTCTTGACCGGAGGAGTAAGCGAGGCCATAAGGTCAAGAGTCAAGACTCTGCCAGATTGCAGTGCATTCAGCATACATTGGCATACATGTAGTAGGGCAGAACTCGATCGCGCGGGCAAAGGGTCATTTGCGGATGCATGTCCTTAGCTCTGGAGGCCACCGTACAGTTCGAGGAACCCGTTCGGAACACGCTGAACTTCAACTTCGTCGAATGCGATGGCAATGCAAATCATGCAGTCTAGGACTGCAGGGCCAAAGATTTCAATCATGTAGTTCGGTAGTACGCGGGCATGCCGAAGGCATACGCGAATCTAGGCGATTTTTCCGTGAATCGCCAGAAGCTTTGGCAGTGGCTATGCGCAGCTGACTTTTCAGCTTCGCAACAATGCCTGCTGCAGTCGAAGGTCATGTGTACAGCTACCCAGTTTGGTGCAGCTCGCAGCTTGTTGCGAGGCGCGCTTGCGAGTCAATTGCCACTTGCAGCACCGCGTCAGCTTTGCAATGCCCGAAGGAGCGGATGGCATGCCAGCGTGGCAGCACCGCCAACACAAACGCAAAAACGTGCTCTTCCACACCATGCTAAAGCTGCTAAGACTGGTGCTTCTTTCAGTTCTGCATGGACAGGCTTTGGTGGTACAAGGCGAGGATGCCTCAGCTTTGGACATGTTGAAGGAGGCCAGGGTGGCTGGAGTAGTGAGCCCTATCCTCCCAGTCGCGCGGTCGCGCGTGTGCAGTGCCAGGCCCACAGCTTTTTTCAGAGAGCAGGAGACGCCGATGGCGCCAGATTTGCTGCCCGATGCGCAGCCTCTGCATCAACCAGCCTGAACACGGTTTCGAAGAACCGTCTTGGGAATGCGTATGTTACTGGTAGCTGAAATGTTCCGAAGCTAAGGCCACATTCATGTCAGTCGCGGGAGGAGCTTCAAAGGCCCCTGCCAGTCAGATTCTGTCGTGGGTCTGCCGACCGTGAATGCTGCCGTTCGCAGGCAAGCTCCAAGCCAGAAGATCATGTGTACGCCGGGTGCGTGCCTCCCCTCAACGAGTGATTGATGACGCTTCCTGGTAATTAGCTGCGGCCGTTTTCACACAGATTCATGAGTGGTGCAGATCCCGTGCGAGCAAGGCCACATGGGAGGGTTTGGCCAAGCACCCAGACCAATGGTGGGCGGATCACATCCACTTTCAGTTTGCAGGTGCGAGGCCAAGTGACCACAGTTCTGTTACAAAGAACCCTTCAAAAAGCCTGATTCGATCCGATCCTCCGAGACTCGATATGGATGTGACTAAGATTCGCATGTCTTTACAGGCGAGCTGCAGCCTTGCAGACTTGACCTGACCACACGGTCGGAGGGAGTACTCACGCAGTGTCCAACTCGTTGCGGAACAGAGCTCGTGGCCGTTCTGTACGATCTTGAGCAGTGACGCCTTCAGAATATCTAGGAATTTCGGCCATGGACATTGTGGGTTGTAGCCGGTTCCATGGCCGTACCCAGCGTGTTTACGAACTGCCCCCCGGATATGAACAGTTCAGGGTTAATCTTACTCCCTGTGGTGCCTACTGCATTTGTTCTCTGCAGCTGTGATTTAATGATGCTCGCAGGCAACATCCCGAGGTAGAAATGCGGGAGCTATGATCTCCGAGTCAATCGAGGCAAAACCTGTGAACAAGCAGTCCGTTTTTGCTCTCGCAGCAAGTGCCTCGCGATCGCTGACCACAACAACCAACATCTGGGATGAGTACAACGTAGTCGAAGAGCTTGGATGCGGAAGTTTCGGTGTAGTCCGCTCGGTGACCCATCGGGACAGCAAGAAGTCTTATGCCGCCAAGACCGTGCGGCTGACGGAGAAAGCCGAGCCAGAGATGCTGATGGTTTCGTTGGAACATCCTCACATCCTGCAGCTACGTCAGATCGTGGAGGACGGCGGCGAGCGACACCTTATCTTGGACCTTTGCACCGGTGGCGACCTCGAGAAGTGGTATCTTGGCTTAGAAAGGTATCTTTCACGCTAGCTCTGTGGTAGTCAGGTCAAAACCGCGTTTAGAAGCTCATTTGGTGGTTTTGTGGCTGTGGCATTGTGCAAGTTGGGGGGCGGGGGCCAGCACAATCTAGGCCCCTCATCCCGTAAGGTCAACCTATTTAAGCAAAACGGACATGGCAGGAATTGCGGCATTGGGATACGTGTCGTCTCGACCCTGCAAGCTCGGCCCTAGTTTCTAGCAGCAGTTTCAAGGGCAGTTCGCAGCATGCCGACTTTCGCACAGGTGGACTTCAAACATATTGTTTATCGCTTTATGGCGCATGCATCTGCCTAGCTATTGCGCTTTCTGACAAGTTACATGCCTACGCCGTGAGCCATAGCAACCTTCTGGCTTCACATGCAGATATGTCTTGTGACTTTTGCGGCGCCCGTCCAGGGTCGTATGGGGTGTATTGGCATTTCGGGCCGGTGTATGCCAATCAGATTTCTGTTTCTTTTGGAAGTCAAATTCGCAACAACTGTCAGCATGTAACAGATTTGGCAACGACAGCGGGTTGCCTCGAACTTCGTTAGGCATTGCTGACAATATGTCTCAATAGATTCGGTTGACGAGTCCCCCCCCACCCCTTTCCTGCTATGCTTCCTTCCCGTAGCATTCGTGGCCCTCTTCACAAGTTTTACTAGAATCACTAGAACTTGCATGGAATCGTTCCGAGGATAGAAGATCGGTACGACGAAGACTTCGAAGGCACACGCTTCTACGACCAGCCAAGCACTTCGGCTTAAGGCTAGTGCCTTTGAATACTCACATACAACGAAGCATATTTCTCCTGCGAGGCACTTCCACGGTGCTCGGTTTGGCTGAGCAGATGTTCTCTGCCGTTGCCTATCTGCACGAGAGATCAGTGGTGCACCGGGATGTGAAGCCTCCGAACTGGATGTTGGCTTGCCGGAGCCTATTCCCAAAGTTGAAGCTTTCGGACTTTGGGCTGGCCTGCGAGTGCCAATCTGGGGAGGTGCTGAAGGAGAAATGCGGCTCGCCCCTTTACATGGCTCCGGAAGTTTTTGAGTGCTCGTATACGGCCTTGTGCGATGTTTGGAGCACTGGTCTCGTCGTGCATGATGTTGCCGTGGGCACCCCGTTGTTCCACAAAATTCCGGAGCCTCAGTTGGAGGAACACGTCTGCGGACTGATAGAACTGACATCGCCGACGTGGCGCTATCATAAGCCTTTTTTGAAGGCCTTCGTTGCGGAGCTTCTGCGGCGCGAGACACAGGGCCGACCCTCTTCCCTAGAGGCCCTCCAGAATGCTAGACAGCATGGGGCAAAATGCTGCTGCATCGTCTCTTGAAGGGCTGCACAACTGCCAAGGACAGGATTACACCGGGTTCGATTGCACACAATATTCAGTAAGACTGTTCTAAATGAAGACATGCATGTATCAAAGCGATCGATCGGAACTGGACTTGGCGAGTCCTCCGTCTAAGATGTGACGGACAATATGCACCGTGTAGTTTCTCTGGTGTGCCACGTGCGAGCGTTTGCAATCACACTCATACTGGCCATGGGGCCTTTAAAGAGGTGTCGCCAAACTGTTTTGAGAGATCGCCGCGCAGAAAAGCTGCGCCCGAAGCCAATGTGAGGGCTCTTGATCGATTCGGCGATGCATGGTGCTCTCTTCGCATCTGGCAGGTCTCCAAGGGAGGCCAGTGGCAAACACAGTGAAGAGAAAGTGAGGTGCAGAAAGCGGCGATTTGGGTTTTGCATTAGCATCCTCCGGCCGTGTCTCATGCCGCTTTGCAGTAGCATGCGCAGACGATATTGCAGACAATGTGGGCTCAAGAAGAGAATCAGCAGTGAACCTCAGTCGTGAGTGTGAGTTTCATTTCAGAGAAGTAAGGTCTGTCGAGCTGTGCCCTTTAGCTCATGTGTGAACGGGCGGAGGCTCCCGGCCAGGCCTGGACCTGCACAGCTCGGTGCTTTGCCGGGGGGCGTGGCCATGGGGCCGAATGGGCCGAAGCGGAAGGCGGCGAAGGCTGCGCTGCTCTGCCTCTGCTTGCTCCTTGATGCAGCGGAAGCGGAGGCTTTGGATCTTGGAGCAGCTGAGATGCAGCTGGCACCTTGTGCGGAGCTGCTTCTCGAACGCAATGGCCAGAGTGATGAGCTGATGGCTTGCCGCGTTCCCCTGCTTGGCTCGCTTCATAACGACCAGATTCCTGGGTACAGATACAATGTCACAGAAGACTGCCACTTCTGGGCAAGCTATGCAGCCAGAGATCGTCACGTCGAGGGCTCGAGCATTCTGGACTTCACTCGATTGGCGGCATTCCGCTTAAATTCTCCGTTTATCCCTCCCCTGCAGCAGAATGGCACTGCCCTCTACATCGGTGCCCATCGTTCGGGAGACGACGGCTTGGTGTTCCAGCGCCGATATGGGTTGCAGATGCACTTGTTTGAGCCTTCTCCGACATACTTCCAAATGCTGAAAGACTCCTTGGCCGGAGCACCTGGCTTCATTCTTCACAATTATGGCCTGGGTTCAAAGACCCGCCGGGCACTTCTGCGCCTGAGTGGGACTGCATCTCGAATCGTGAACATGACTCAGACGGGTGCAGACCTGGAGGATGACCTGGAGGACGATCTCGACGAAGGAGGGGATCCAGAAGGCACCGAAACGGTATGGATTCGTTCAGCTGCCGAAGCGATTCCAGAGGTTTTGGCAGAGGATAGGACAGGCTTTGTGGAGTTGCTTCATGTGAACTGTGAAGGTTGCGAGTATGATGTTGTGCAGGGCCTCAGCCAGACGGGACAGCTCTTTAGAGTTGGTCAGATTCAGCTCGCTACGCACCTGTTGGAGTATACCGGGCCTGCTTCCGATTTTCAGGAGGCGCTCTCCTTGTCTTTGCAGATCTCTGTTAAGCGCTATTGCGAAATGCACCAGACACTTTCACTCACACATGATCGTGCGTGGGGTTTGCCCTGGGTCTGGGAGCGCTGGACACGCCGTGATGTAAGAAAAGCGCTCTGCAGTCGAGAGGGCTGCATTGCTGTGCATTTGGGGCCCAAGACTTGACTGGTGGCCCTTGGGCTCTGCTCAGCTTTGCTTAGATGCGCCTACATGCAGGGCAGTGTAAACCCATACTCAGCTCGACCACGACCATGACAAAACTAAGAGCAGCTGAAGTCCCCAAGCTCTGCGATGCTATGGCCGCGATGGGCTACCCAGAGCAAGGCCGAGTACACGGTGTTACGTGTCACATCGTGTTGCAATCTCGCACGTGACGAGATTCGCTCGTTTGAGGACCTGAGCTTCGAGCCGAGCTCGCGCCGCCTGCACCCCGAAACTCAAGGAAGGTCCCAGGCAGATCTGAACAGCTCGGAACTAGGCTGCCTGTGTTCCGCCTGCGGGATGTGCCGATGCAGCCGCAGAGCGGAAGCTTTCAGGCAGGAGCTGAAGATGACCACCAAGTAGATGTCTGTTGTGTTCGCAGCCGCCACTGCCACTTGTGATGTGCTTTCGTGTCGATCTCTGCTGCACGCACACAGGTCGTGGATGCGCAGATTGAATCTTTCAGCCATGCCGCAGCAAGTTTTGCCTAAGTGCAGCCTGCAGGTAGGACTCGATCCAAGTTTGGATGGAACCGGTGCTGGAATGACAGGAGCCAGTGGTGGATACCAGGTTGGCTTCCAGTTGACGCCGCTGAGCGTAGACGGCAGCCTGGATGCAGCAGACTTCAAGGGCGGGCCGCACCCTGTTGAGAAAGATCCAATTTACAAGCTCTGTGTGGATAATCGTGACTCCGGAAACAAGATGGTCCAAGAGGGCAAGATTGAGGAGGCCATTGCCCGATACTCCGAGTTAATCATGCAATCGCGGGCCCTTGAAAGTGAACCTGATGTCCAGTGGACGGACGAGGGTCGCGACTTGGTTCGACATCTGCGGGCAGCTGCCTACTTAAATCTTTCGTTGTGCTTCCTTAAATCGAAGCAGTGGCAGCACGCCATCAACACGGCCACGCGGGCTCTCCAAGGGGACAAGGACCCGCCGGAGCCCAAAGAGAACGTTCTTCTTCCGGAGAAGAAAGCAAAAGCGCTTTACCGGCGTGCAGTGGCTCTGAGAGATGGGTTCGACAAGCTCGATGAGGCAGTGAAAGACTTGAAGAAGGCGTTGGAATACGTGCCTGAAGACAAGAACGTACAGCTCGAGCTGCAGAGAACCAACCAGGCCCTAGCCAAGGAGAAGAAGAAATCTGACAAAAAGCTAGCAGGCTTTCTGTCCTCCCAGTCTCAAGGCGGCATTTTCTCGGAATCCGATCGCCAAAGGGACACCAGAGGACCTGAGCTGCCCAGCGAGCCCGTGAAAGTATCGGATGGGCTATGGGTTGTCCCAAAGGAGGAGAAGGCCGGAAGGTCGGGGCCTGGTCGGGGCACTTCCGGGCCATGGCTTTGAGCATTTCCGTTGCCCCTGAGTCCCTGAGTTCAGGAGGCCGAAGAGGGCGTCCAGGAAGCCAAGGAGGCTGGGATCGATCTGGACGAGCTCGGTCGTGCCACTTTGATGCCATAGACTGCCATAGACTCTAGACTCTCGCCCGTGACGAAGGCGAGTCTTGTGAGGACTCACCTACCAAGAATTCTCAGTGGCTTCAAGGGCATACAGGAATCTCAGCCTCAATGAAACTCAATAAATGGTCAGTCTTATTGCTATAGCTCCAAATTTGGCGCTATCAATTCCCCTCACCAGCTCTTGCCGACGAGCTTTCGTCGAGCCTGCCCAAGTGCTGAGGAGATCAACGAGCTCAGGGAGGACAAGCCTGAAGTCTTCAACGAGTTGCTAGTCAGAAAGACAGTGGAATGAAATCACTCGAGAGTTTTGCGAGTTGTCTTTTCGTATCCGGTTGCAATCCAAGCACACTCCAAAGGCACGGGCAAGCTGGGAAATGGCAAAAGAGCTGAGTGTTCAAGAGATTGCAGTGGACCGTCTCAGTTTTTTATTGAAGCAGTGGCCAGCAGCCGAGACATAGTAGGTGAGTGGATGGCAGAGTAGCTCAACACATGCTTGCGATGCTGGAGCATTCATCTCAAGTTTCCTGTTGGGTCTTAAGTGCTGGTAGGAATGTTGCACTTGCTCGGAAGTGCGATGTTGAACTCGACCAGTATTGGGCCCGCTTGGTTGCGCTGCCTCCTGTCACTGATCTTCCAGGGTACATCGGATGCTTCGCGGAATCGAAGGCCCTACAGTCACGAAAGACCCCACAGTGACAACGAGGGAGAAAGAAGAAGCAGAATGAGAAGAAACGTCCCATCGGAGACGCCGCGGCCTGCGGCCTTCATGATGGCTCCTGTGATGTTGAGTGGATGGCAGAATCCTAGCTCCTCAAGCGCTCCTGTCTCTTCGGAGTACTATCGTTTCCAGGCTCCGGGACAAGATGAAGACGTTGATTGAGGACAGCCGTTACGGGGATGGGTGGGGGGTGTTGGTAGGTCCTCACCGAGCAGGATAACGGATAGAGAACGACTCCGTGGTACCTTTTGGGCTCTTGTGATGCAGTTCCCTACATCCGGGGAGATGAACTGGCAAATGTTCTCAAATCTCACGGACGCATCGGAAACTTCTTTGGCTTCTGCCCAAGATTCCGATCCTGAGGTCTAGAGGAGGGGTTGCAAAAACTGTCTCGATTCCTGCGATGGCTCCGACCCAAGATTTTCGGCCTGTCTTGCTTCTTCAGGCTTGGTGCCATGTTTGTGTCAAGGACTGGGTTACACTTTCTCGAATACTGCTTTGCGAGGTACTGCGTCGTTCCACTTTTGTGCAGCACGACATGAGTCAAGGTTACGATGTAATCGCTATTTTGGCGCGGGCGACCGTAGTGGGATGCAGCTCGGTAGTTGCAATCCATGTCGAAACTGCAAACATTCTGAACCGCCGGCTTGATATGTGGCACCGTGCCGTCGATCTTCGGCTTGTCGTGTTCTGTTCCGATGACTGACCGCGAGTTGCCTTGTGGGATATCCCGGCTGATGCACTGGTTGTCAGGATTGTGTGAGGCGATGTTGTGACGATTAGCGTTAGAGCGGGGACATGTTTGCTTTCCGCGCTTTCCAAGTTGCTAGGTTTTGTGGGAAGCATAGGCTTTCATCTGTGCCTCGGCTTACAGTGTAGTGACTGCTTGCCGCACAAGAAGATGCACCGCAGGAGGAGGTGGTCAAGAAGGAGCAGACTTCTGGTGCAGCCGAAGCAGTGGCGGCTTAATCTGTTTCACAGCCGGGGCCTCAACGTGTTGTGGGTTCAGTGAAGCGAGCTGCTCAGCTTACCCAAGCTGCAGCATGCATAATCAAGTTGAGGAGCCGTGATGGTGCCGTGAAGTGCTCAGGTGACGCCTTTGCTGCGACTCCCGACTCCGAGATGACAGTGCTGAGGTTCTGAGAGTGTCCAAGCTGCGATAGGAAAGCTTTGAAGTTAACGTCTCTTGCCTCTGCAGGCAGTCACCATTGTACCGTTTCACCTTGCGCTTGCCAGTGCAAACTTTTAAGTTGGCCGGGCAGTGCCTGAAGTTCTGCAGTGGGAGCGGAGCAGCAGTGGCAAGTCTTGCTTCCACTCCGAGTCACTCCGAGTCCAGTTTTCAGCAGAGCCAAAGACCATCCCGACGATGCCAGGCAAAGAAGCCCGTGCCACCGGAATTCGGCTTGGGGTCTGCGTTGCGGATTGCTGCAGGCTCTGAGATGGCGGCACTACACCAGCACGGTTCAGCTCTACTGGACGCTCGGGGATGGCTGGGTGGGAGAAGGTTGGGAAGGCCAGGGCGGCCGAAGGGCAGAAGGCGAAAGCTCAAAACGCACCGGCATCCTGGAAGGTCTTCAGGATGCCGACTTCGAGGCCAACATCGTTTCTAGCTGATTCTAGCTTGCTTTGACAACGAGAGGTGCGAGTCGCTGCCTCTGAGCTGGTGGTGCGATGCTTGGCCGGACCGCGCAAGAGCGAAGTTCCTTCCTCAGCTGTGAGTGGAGAAGCCTTCCTTTCTTCGAGTGATCCCCGGCAGGTCCTGGGGTCTTTGAGCGGGAGGCTGGTGAACGAGGCTCCGCGGACTGCAAAGCTCTATGTTCGCTTCAGGCTTAAGTTGGTCGGTAGAAAGAGTCGCATGTTAGGGACATCGAAAAGGGTTGTTGCTTTTATGCCAATAACCTAATGCTGGAACGACCAACTCCAAGACGCGTTCGTGAAGTCCTCCTTTTGCGGCGCGTGAAAAGGGATTCGGAGGATTGATGAAGCGCACGCTTCAAAAATCTGCACCGATCTTCAGTCTGCAGTTTTTGGTGCTGCGGAGTGCAAGCCCGAGTACCGTTCGGCAGTGCACCAGACGCACGATGGGATACATGTCCGGGCAGCAATCACCTTCGTCAAGAGGAATCGCGGAGTTATCGCTCGAGCTGACAGGTGGAGCCAGGGAGGTGTTGGTTTGCTGTGGAGAGGGCAGTGGCCTTAATGCAGGCCTTTGCCACGATGGGATCCTTGGATTTTCGTGCAGAACTGCCCTGCCACTCCGCAGTACCGCTGAGCTGCTACACTGAGGATGTTCGCGACCCACGGAGGCAGCGAAGACATTTGGTCATTGAGCTCGCCGGCTTCCCACGGCGTAGAATCGCGGAGGGTCGAGAAAGGTGAAGGCCGCAAAAGGGACATCAAGCAAGATGTGAAATGAATAAATTGACAGCTTCTTTGTAGGGTTCAGGCTGTGGCTTCCAACCGCATGCCCTGATGCCTTCTGAGGCCAAGAAAAGCCCTGGCAGACCTTGGACAGTTCAGGGCTCAGCTCTTCCTTAAGGTTGCTGTAAGAAGAATTCCATCTTGGAGGAGAGGCAGATCTTCAAAGATCGCTCCGAGATGTTCAACCGCAGGCTTCGCCACGTCTCTCGCTTTCTTGCGTTAGTCGCAGCACTGCGCGTAGGTCCTTTGCTTGGACGCCGCAGCAGAAAGAGCAGGAAAGCCCGAAACCCAAAGCTGAAGAGCTCTCCGCTTCGGTTGAGTACTCTAGAGTTGTAGAGCCCTTGCAAGCGCTTTAGAAGCTTGTTGTGTTGTTTCGAGGTGAGAGTTCCTGGACAACGCTGAAGCCCGGGAGAAGACCCGATGTACAGGAGAAGAGCACCAAGCCATTCGTGTGAGAAATTTTTCCGAGAAGTCTTTCCGCAGCTCCACGCAGCCACGCCGCTTCGTTCAGAGGATCCTTTTGTCACTTCGAGAAGTTGGCTTTGCCACGAACTACAGCAGCTCGGCGTTGCATTTCGTCGTCAGAGACTGTACTAGGATGCGGATAGCACACCTGAGGCAGGGCCAAAGCGCTCAACATCTGTATTTCCGTATCATCCTCGACCAGCGCTGCCCTCGAATGTGCTGCACCGGGCGCAACTAGGCCCTGGGCATGGTCCTGAGGAAAAAACTGGACGAAGCTTTGGAGAAAGTTCCGTACTTCAGGCAACGTGATTCTTCTCGCTCTTCACCTTGCAGTTCTTCTTGAAGTCAGCCCGGCTTCTCCCTGAAGGCTTTTTGGAGTTGACGTGTCGGAGCGCTTCTTCAAGCTGTTTATCCGCGGGGATGAGTGCGCCTTCCCAGATCCCCTTCATGCTTGTCGAATTCCTCTCATCACATCATGTCCAGGTCAAGCCCCATCATGCTGGGAGAGCTTGGAGGACCACAGTTTGGCAGATTTGTGGGAAAGCTGCAGCGTGACTCTAGAGGAGCTGTAGTTCCTGATGAGACGGAAGTGGAGCTGACAACCGTCACCCGAGAGGCCATTTGATGAGGAGTAGCTTTTCATGTTGCTGGAACTATGCTTGTTTTCCTCGTAAGGTCTCTGGGCACCGAATCCGTGGTACCATGGAAACCCTGCCCTGCAGCGAGCTGAGGCGACTGTTGACACAACCTCGGCAGTCTCGTCCCGGCTAAGGCTTGGATGTAACTCTGAGAAAAGATCCAGAGTCCCACGGAGAGTGGGAGGCCTTCATCCATTCCGACGAGCAGGCCCGCATTCTTTCCTGTTTCATCTTTGAAAGCGTGAAAGCTTGTGGTGAAACACAATCATGTGTGCAGGGGCAACCGTCGCAATCGACGTGTGTGCCGTAGCTGCTGACGGCTCCACGTGCCCCGACGATTTTAAGCTCTCCGGTAGATCCTGTCGACGCCATGTCCTTCACATCGGCGTCTGTCGCTGCCGCTGTCGAGACGCTCCGGATGGCGCGAGGATTTCTCGCAGTTTGTCGGCGGCTGGTCTGGGCTGGAGCGCCAGACGCTGGTGAGGGCCATCAACACCTCGCCCGGCACCTCTGGCACGCCCGCCGCCGCCGTCGACAAAAGGATCAAAACCGGCGATGAGTTCGGGGAGCACCACCGGCGCTGGAGTTGGGCAGACGGACCCGGAGCCCCCCGCAGACCGCAAGACGCGCCTCCTTCCCCGCATGCGGGTGCTCCGGGCTGTTGCGGATGCTGTCGGAAAGGCACCGGCCGGGATGCCGTCCGGCGGGATGCTGCCGAAGCTGCGCAAGGGAGCCCCTCCCGACGCATGGGCCCAGGTGGGGTGCGTGTGCAGAGGACGCCGTTTCTGGAGGGAGTTCTATAGGCGATTCAGGACGACCTTGCCGGACAGGATTGGGATCCGGCGCCTGACGCGCCGGCGCAGCCGAAGGCGGCCGAGACCTTCGCGATCCTCGCGGAGGTCGCGGACACCTATGCCGCAGCAGATGTACCCCAATGCAGAGGCAGCCTAGTACTTCAACCGGTGGCTGCGGGTCAATGTGCGGGGGGGCCCGCATCCCGAAGAAGATCGGTGCCGGCTGGTGCGTCCGACCGATTCTTTTTCGAGCCGGCGGAGCTGTCGAGCTCGAGCGCCACTCACACCATGAGTGTGAGGACAGTCCAGGGCGTCGCTGACGGCAATCTTCTCCGACGAACTTTTTCCCCGTCGCCTCCTTCTACAGACTTCTACAAGGCCGCCGACCTCGCCGGTTACCTCTTGTCGCTTGGCGACTACCTTCTTAGCGGCGACGGTGACGCCCTCGCGGGCCTCTCCCGTCGCCTCCTTTTGCGGGTCACCCCGTCGTGCTACCCGGACGTTCCCGGCATGCGTGAGCGGAACTCAGGAACGGGTCCGAGATGCTTGGCGAGATCAGACGGGGCCAGGGTGGAGACAGCGGACGAGCGGTACACGTCTCCTGCGACACTCGAGAACTTCGCGGCGGCCAAGTGGGGGTACGTACGTCAAGAAGAGGAGGAGGTCGGCGAGGCCAAGACTGGCAGAGTGGTCGGCCCGACGAGGCCGCCGGATAGGTGGAGCATCCGGAATCTGGACCACAGCCCTCCGAGACAGCCCGGCGCCGACTGGTTGCTACCACCGCCACCAGGCGGGCGTTCGCTTCCCGGTGATCCAGGAGGACGAGCGCGGGGAGGTGAAGGTCAGGCGAGCGGAGGACTGGCGACGATACGGCCACAACGTGCCACAACTCCATGGTGCGTGCGCACGACGTGCCGACGACCATACGTGGTGGAAATTGTTGGCGTGCCGGTGCTGGCGCGGCTCTTCGGCCACGAGTTCCTGGGTTTGCAGACCAAGCCGTCGAAAGCCCAGTCGCCGGCGCCATCACAGGTCCAAGGGGTCGCTGCAGCCGACGCCGAAGCGTCTCGAGAAGATACTGGCCAGCAGCCAGACGGCCCTCGACCCACACAGCGAACCGTCTGGCGGGCCGGTGCACGCCATGGCCACTGCTTTGCTGCTTTAGACAATGTCCGTGCTGCTGGTGCGTCTGCAAACTTTCAACTACAGAGACGATGTTTTGGATGTCACTGTTTTTTTGTGCCATTTCTACGGAAATTGAGGCAGCGTATGCAGTGGGACGGCTGCCCCCTATCCTTTCCGGCGCTGCTTTGGTAAGTAAGAGCGAGAACGCCAATTGCAACTCTTTGACGGTCTGGCCACCGCGGTGGCTTGCGTGGAGAGCTGGGAAGGCCGGTGCTTTGCCCACTGTGTGGCACCATTCTGTTAAATTCCATGGTCTCTATGCCAGCAATTTCAGCTTTGTGTCTGAGCATGGGTGTGTGGTCTCCATCCCCTTTCCGGGCAGGAACGTGCAGTCGAGTTTTTCTGCAACTTTGCAACTGATGGACGAGTGGATTCCACTTCCATCCTGAGCATGCACAACTTGTGTTCAGGCGAGTGGTCTCCACTCCTGGCTTGCACTGGTTTTCTGCATACCTCGAACTATCGCTTTACATCATTATCGAGCCCACCCGGTCCCTGTCCGGGCAGCGCAGTGGCATACTGATCCAGTCTTTACAACACGAAGGGCTGCTGGAGGTGAGGGTTCCCGCTCTTGCCACGAGACGGGGGGATCCAAGCCAACAGGCTCCACGCATGTTTTATCGGTGGAGAAGCATGTGGGAGGCAGCACGCAAGGTATCGCCAGCAGAAGCTGCGAGACAAAGAGGCACTGCAAACCGGCTGATGAGCCGGGCCTTTCGGGGCGCTCATCCTCAAGGAGTGGCCAAGATGGGTTTTCTATTGGTTTTTCTGCTCCGTTTATTACTTGGAATTTGATTGCATGCGCAGCAAGGGTGGTTATCATCTTTTGGAACTCACGGTTTTTTGGTGAACAAAATATATCTGGGACTGCTTGGCCTCGTGATCCTAAATCGTGGAGGGTGCTGGGAGAGCTGACGATGTGTTTTCTCCGTTCTCATTCACTGACGCCTCATGCCCTTTTGGCCAACGCTTTCCCTTCTGGAGAGTATGACGGCTGGACGATGAGCTAACGTGCCTGCCGGGGGTGGCTACGTTGCCCAAAGCAATGGCGCCAATGGAGACCCTAGTGACGCGCACCTATACGAATGGAATGTGAGCAAATGGCCGATGCGGGCTACTGCTGAGGTCAGGTGGTTCTCTGCCGCGTATCTGGTGCCCCACTTTGCAGGTGGGCTGGAACGAAGAGCTCTGCTTCCCTGCATGCGATCGCCAAGCGGTGCAGTATACTTTGTTACATGTGGTGGATACAGTTTGGTTTTCATCTAGTTTACGTTTGGGCAACCCTTTTCAACTATTCTGCTGGCAATGATAANCGCCAAGCGGTGCAGTATACTTTGTTACATGTGGTGGATACAGTTTGGTTTTCATCTAGTTTACGTTTGGGCAACCCTTTTCAACTATTCTGCTGGCAATGATAATGGACGAAGAACAGGGAAGTCGTTGCGTCTGCCGCTGCGCGGGGTGTGTCGTTTATTTTTGGGAGGATTTTTGGTCAAAAGCTAGAAAACCTCGATTTTTGTGTGGTTTTCTTGAACAAGATGATGCTTCGGGCTCTTCTTTTAAATAGTTTTTTGTTCTTTTTTGGTGAGGTTTTTACGGAAGTGTCGCAAAGACCATGCTTTTAGTCTTTGATTTTTGTTGATTTTTAGGGTCAGTTTTGAAGTTTTTGTCTGGAAAGCGCTAGAAGCTCGTGCTTTTTGCATGGCGGACGTTTCCGAAAGAGCAACTGGTAGCGTTCCTTAGTAAAATTGCAACAAGGCCATAAGCGCACAACACTGTCATATTCATGGTCATCTGCGTCAAGAACAATCGTCATTTAGAACAGCCGACAAAATCAAGCAAAGGAACAGAACACAGAAGTGGCTTTCACATATGTACCGCACCAGAAGAGATTAGAGCAAGGAGAAAAAAGAAAGAGAAAACAAACGTGCATTCGCATGGACGTCATCACCCCACCCCCCCCCCCACC
>BGNK01004737.1:0-24467 GCA_003297005.1 Symbiodinium sp. clade A Y106 | reverse complement strand
AAAAGAAAGCGAAAACAAAAGGCGCATTCGCATGGACGTCATCACCCCTCCACCCCCCAAACAGAGCTGAAAGAGAAATGCAAGTCCAAGCCGGCATGTGCAGAAAGTCGAGAGTCGGCGAAAATATTGTTTTTACCGATGCAGAATGCGACACACACAGGAAAACACCGACAAAAACGATGCGAAATGCAGAGGTCAACACGTTTTTGCACAGTGCAGCCCGGCGGCTGGGACACTTTTTTGCTATAAAACAACGCAAAAACCGATGCGAAAGCAGAAGCAAAGTTCAATTCCGGGTGAGCAAAGTGCCAAAACTCGAGTTTCAGCACATGCCAGCAAAGGAATCGCACAACCCCGCGTGGCGGCAGACGCAACGACTGCCAAGAACAGCAACACTTGCAGCAGAGGCCGTGGCTGAGTTAGCGCTCTTTTCTCGCGGATTTTCGTTGCAGCAGCCCTTGGCGCTCCGTTGCAGCGGCCTTTGGCGCTCCGTTTTCTGCGTCTTGATGCAGCAAGCTTTGCTAGTAGGCCACTCAGTTCATGCCTCAGGTGACTGCAAGTAAGTCCTGGTGTTCGTCATTCTGTGCATTACATTCTCGGTCGTTTTGTTCTGTCAAGCTGGGCCGACGTGAACGTGACTGCTGCGCAGGGTCGGAGGTCTCCTTACCCATGCAGGTTGTGCAGAAGATCCTCAAAACCAAGACCGCTCACACAGCCAACGGAAGTTCTTGCAGCAGACGTCGTTTTGAACCGCCCAGCTGAGCCGAAGTGAGGGCGACTGCTAAGCAGGGCCTGAGGTCTCCTCACCCATGCAGATTTTACAGAAGGTGCTGAGGGCGCAAGACTGTTGACACTGCCCACCTTCTAGCAGCAGACTTCTCTGCCGCTTTCCTGAGGACCTGTGCTGAACAGTCCTGTCTTTCTTTGAGTGATTGGCACGAGGTCTCCTCACCAAGGCAGTCTGTACAGCTCAGTGCTTCAAGCATAACAAGTCTGTTTTAGTTTAGCGCCAGCGAAGTTCCTGCAGCAGACGTGGTATGAGGTCTCCTTACCAATGCAAGCTGTACTGTGGAGTGTTTAATGTGTCAGTCCACGTTTTTCATGCCAAACGGTGGGTAGGGTAGTGCATTCAATTAACTCTTTACATATATATTTGACATTTTTGCTGTGCATACTGCATGTCTGTTGTCTTGGTTAGTAAGAGCGAGCACGCCGAAACAATAGTCGGTTTCTGTACTCTTTGTCGTGATTGCTTCGCTGATTGCTGCGGCAACGGAGCATTATCACACACAGTTTCCTCCTGGCGAACCCTCACAGTAGGGGTGACTAGCTCACACTCGCCCGCACTGACTCAGTTGATGCGAATGAATGAAAAAAACCGACACTGTTTCCAGAGGTGACCTCTCCCTGGCCGCAGTCTGGTTAGAGCAGGGTTCAGACACCGACGAGGTCCATCCTGAAGGTGCTGGCTCATGCAGTCGCCGACCTCAACTTCGCAGTCAACGAGGCGACCGACGAGCTAGTGAACCTGGCCATTTCAATCGGTTAAGCCGCGGAGCAGGATGGCGTTGGGGGAGCGACGGGCGGGTAGCTGAAGGCGTTCCCCGGCGCCGGCTGGCCTATCGTCAGCGAAGGCGACGGACCCCGCGCGAATGCACTTTCATGCCATCCAAAAAGAAGGGTTCGTCCGTCGTAGCCTTTCGATGCTTCCGTCGGGGTAAGCTCCCAACCTCTCCACCCGACGATTTTGGGGGATTTGGGCTTTATTTTGGACCTTCGGGTCGTCGCTTGCGGGCAGCGGGCCGGGGTAGCTGAAGGCGTTCCCCGGCGCCGGCTAGCCTAGCACTGGCGAAGGCGACGGACCCGACGCGAATGCGCTTTCATACCATCCAAAAAGAAAGGTTCGTCCGTCGTAGCCTTTTGATGCTTCCGTCGGGGTCAGCGGTTGTCAGCAGTCTCACGTGCTGTTGGCGCCGGTAGCTCAACGGAAAGGGGATAATCGGCCCTAGAAATGTCGACCCCAATTCCGAAGGGGCATCGTGAGGAGGGGGGCTTTCCACGACTCCGTAGAGAAATGTTCAGCTTTGGACGTGCGAATCGAAGATGTTCCGAACTGCAGACATTGCAGACGTGTAGAACTGTAGAACTGAAGTAGATTGTACTCCGTATCCTGACGATTGCTGACGTTTTTTTTCACACGTTTATGCTTGCGAACATACCTGATCAAAGCTCTTGTTGCGAAGGTGTTGAACAAACCACAGGGCACCCTGGAGGAATTCGAGGCGCAGCATGGAGTGGCTCCCGCACACCAGATTTTTTTTGTACATGGCTGCAGGTCCGCCAGCGCAGGCCCGGCCGGCGCTCAATTTGTGTCATGCGATGTGTCCCCGGAGAACTGAAGCCAAGGACAGACCCATCTCCAGACCGGTCAGATTGGACGCCTGACGCAGTGCTCCAAGACAGCATGAAAGATGTGCGGGCCATCGCTTCAATGACCCGACGAGGACTTTGCCGACGAGCAGAAGGACAAGGCCGATGCTGCTTTCAAGGAAGGCATCTATCGCCCTTGACCCAGATGTCCTAGCCGTCGTAGCTGTCCTATCAGTAGCGGACCATCGAGAAGAAGAATCATGCGATGTGAAGCATGAGGTGATGCCATCGTCTACTACACCAGAGCGCTGCGACACACGCCCCGAAACGAGAGGCCTGACCATGCCGACGGGCTGTTGCCCTGGCCAGAAACATGCCATGTAAGACTTGGCAAGGTTGCTGTCAAATCGCAGTTCAGAGCCCAGAAGCAGCTCCAGTTGTTGGGTGTCCGCGCATGTCCAGCGCATGGCCCAGGTGCTGCATACTGCAAGATCTCCAAGTACCAGCTTGCTCTGGACTGTTGCCATAGTTGATCTGGATGTTGCTGACTGCATGCTTCGCAGAATGTAGCATGAGCTTACGTCGACTCAGGATGATGTAAACCTTGCCATGGAGATTGAGCCTTCCTGGCGCTGTTCTCAGCTGCCAGAGCTGCAGAGGCATTGCGGAAGTTCTGGCTGTGCCATTGGGTGTCAGGCCTAAGCTGCACTATCGGAAGGGCCAGGCATTCGGACTCAGATCCTTTGGGTTTTGGGCTGCATGCATCTGCACCTCTGCTGCCCTAGGCGCTGCGTGGCCTTCGCCGCTGGGCCGAGGCCTGGGCCTGTGGCATTTGCCAGGCGGCTGCAGGGCGGCCGCACGCGGCGGCCGTGTCAGGCCGTGGCAGCCTTCGAGGAAGGGCGGGACCTGGATCCTCAAAGCCCCGACTGGGACAAAGAGGCGCGCGCTTGCGCTTTCGGCTGCTGGAACGGTGCCCCCGCATTCTCTGTGACGTGTCAGGTGAACCGAACGAGAGCCGCCAAAGAGCTGAAAGAAGCCTCCTCGTTGCAAAAGGCCAGAAACTGATCCTTCAGAGGGTTGTAAGTTGTAAGTGTACGGACAGTGCCGTGGCCTACTTAGTCTAAGTATTCTTCTGACCGTCCCAGAAGTCGTATCCAAGTCGTAGTTCTTTGTAGAACACCTTCGTGGTGTTTTGAAGATGGTTGTGCTACTTTGTCTAGTCTTCCTGACTTCTGCTGTGGTTTTCATAGCTTGTACTTCCTGCAAAGGAGATAGCGACGATGTGGAAGAGAAGGGCACGGACTAGGGGGGAGCACCCAGAAGGAAACCTGAAAATTGCAAGCGCGCATTGTCTCACGGTGCTTTCTGGAGAAGTTATGACAGATGATCAAGGATTTTTGTTTGATTTTCATGACTTGGTTCATTGGGCAACTTGTGAAATTTCTATGATTCTGGTTGTGTGTGTGGTGTTGGGGAAGTGTTTGTTCAAGTCTCGGTGTGCTAGGCACCGCGGTCAGCACAACACTTTCAACAAGCCCCTAGAGCAAACCTGCGCGACCTCACCAGCCAATTGGAGCATCAGTACTTACCTGTGCATCAAAAAGCAGAATTCAAAATGCGCAGCGCGTGTGCTGTTTTGCTAGTTTCCAGTTTCCCAGGGCTTCTGGACCGGAAGCTCCCCCTAATCCGTCCTCTTCTCTTCCATGCCCTCGACAAATCATGAATCAATCTTCAAACGGAGATATGTTGGAACATCGTGCGGTCATGAGACAAAGACATACCGTTCTACAGGTCTGATAGTAGCAGCTTGAGTAGCTGTTTTTTGAGGAGCGCTTTACTTTTGCTTTAGGACCCGTGGTCAAGAGTTCATTGCAACAAAGACATGATATCGTGCCTGGTCAGCTTGGCCTGGCACTTGCAGAAAGTTTTGAGCCCAGAAGACTTGTAGTGAGTTGAGACTGCAGCTCCCAGCGGCTCCGACGAAAAGACTGGGCTCTTGCCTTGCGAGGCTTCGCAGCAAAAGCTTTTAACATGCTTGACTTGCATGTGCAGCTTTGAGCGAACGCACTGGCAGCCCACGCGGCTCAGACACGTGCGCTGCCACAGAGAGGAGACGTCAAGGCAGCAAGCCAGTAGTGTTTGCACGTGCCTGCCGTTCCTGCTAGCATGCTGCAAGCATTGTTTGGAGCTGGGTTCAGAGCAGGCTCGCCTACATCCGTATCAGTGAAGAGCGTGCCGCTTTGCTTAGTTGGGAAGCCAGCTGCCCAGCAAAGGCATGCCATGTGACAATGTGTGGCAAGACACCTTTTGGCTATTCGGCACTGAGGTCGCGGCGCTGAGTCTCACCGCTAGAAGCTGCTAGCAGAAGGTCACAGCCACGAGTTGAAGAGCTTCCGCCAGATCACCAGCTAAAGCTTCAGCTTCAGACCGTAGAGAGAGCCTGCTTAAGTTGAGCTTTAAGAGCTGATCGCGCTGAGCGACACCGAGCTGTCCTTCCCCTGGCCACAAGAAGCCGGCCATGGGCTGCCAGCGAATGGAGATCACACGCTGTGGTTCAGGGCTTGGACTCGCCGCGGCGACCGCAGCGACCGCAGAGTGACTGCGGCGAGAGTGTCGTGTCAGGCACCTGCTCAACCTTGTCTCTGTTCTTCCATATAGACATTGCGCAGTCTACCCCCGGCGAGTCAGCATCTTAGCATTCAGGCACGAGGATCAAGCAGTTGCGATGCTCTGTGCGCCTGCTATGTACAGCACGTAGTAACGTAGAACTCAGGCACCTGCACGTTGTGGGCTCGCACGAGGGTCTCGGCGCATGGAATCCCGACAAGGCCTTCGTCACCGCGTTAGCTGAGACGGAGGTGCTCCGCACGCTTGTGTCAGGGAGCTCGTTTGACAACCAACGAGCGAACATATCCTGTGTGGCGATCTCGACAGGCCGATCGCTTCTGTGACTGTCGTGCCATACTAATGTGTCTTCAAAGCATGGTCAGATCGAGTTGAGATGCGCACCGGAAGATTCTTCCACGGTGCTGGTGCTCAAGCTCGGGGCCCAGTTTCGACCCGATGACTTGGTGACTCGGGCATCGACCGAGGTACAAATATGTGCTTGATCGCCGCGAGCTCAAACAGGCCGACCCTTGCCCCGGGCAGCTCGTTTTGCAAAGCAGCACACTTGGTTCTGGCAGGGCTTCCTGTGGGAAGAAAACATCCCCGATCGCGAGGTCGTAGCCATTTTCTCCTACCTCCGAGATCGATCATTAATTGGCTTGCTCTGGCTCAGGTGCAGATACCGTGGTCGCAGGATTGTGACTGTGCTGCTGCCTCCTCAGCGCTTGCTGTGATCTCCTAAAGGTCTCCTAAAGCCTAAAGCGTCGAGTCGGCCGAGGTATGGTTGATCAGAGACTCGGCCTTCAATCGGGAAGGGGCCACCAAAGTGACGAAGCTGGCTCCAGGAGCAGCCCGGCCCCCGGGCCCCCGGGCTACGCTGCTAGGCACTGCTAGGTGCGGCCTGTGTCCCTGTCTCCGTCTGCCTCTGCCCAGAAGCTCCTGCGCTCTCCACAGCAAGAGACGAGTGAAGGACTGATCTCTGTGCCGGCGCCTTGAGATTAATGGAATCTGACGCTTTAGAAGTCCAGCTCTGTCAATGCAGGCCGGAAGAGACTCCAGAGGCAGAAGAGCCAACGGAGACACCACTCTTCGATGCTAAGCCAGCCCCAGCAAACTTGCATTGCAACACATTGCAACGCATGTCCTGCAATCTGTCATAGCCCTGCATGCAGAAGAAGGTATGCCTTAGTCGGACGCCGCCCATTTGCAAAAGGTGGCTTCAGTTCAGCACGAAGCTAAGTTCGGCTAAATGCAAGAAGGCCGATTTTGAACTCTAGTCGTTGTCAGGTGTGGAGATGTCGTCGCCAAGGCCGAGCTAGGCTTTGTGTCATAAATTGACGTCGTATGTCTCCCAGTGCTCTGGCACAGGCTCAGCTGGAGTTGGAACGGAGGAGTTCGCGGCGAAGCGCATCGATTTGGCAGGGCACAGCTGACAGGTTTTTATCAGATAACTTATGCTGCTACATGGAGCATCTGCCGTGTTCAGCAAAAAAAATAACTTTGCTCCGGCTCAAGAAGGCGATGTAGGTGGACACGAGCATAGGCTGGTCCATGCCTGGAACTTGCATCTGCAGATGGACTGCTTTATGTCGAGAGTGCTGCCCGCATGTTGTTGCGCTGGCTCGCCACCGCAGCCCTTCTCAGGCCAAACAGTCCCTTCGCACCAATCTGAGGTTGATTATTAGGACACGGTGACTTTCGAAGGGCGGCTTTGGAAGAACTGCTGGTCTGGTTGACAATTCTGCCTTCACACAGTTTACGGCAAACGCGGAAGACGCGTGTCAAGTCGTGTCGAAAGACTGGTACTTGAACACAGTGGTTGTGGAATTGAACTTGTGTGTGTGGACGGGGAAGCAATGATGTCTCTTCGAGGCATTGGCTCCCTGAAGAGCTGGTCAACCTGTGGCGAGGGTCGCGGTAGCACAGGGCAGGCGAGCCTCGGTGAAATTAGGGTTAGGGTGCCGAAGGTGGGGACGGTTTGGGTTTGGACGGAGTGGAGAAGCTAAGGAGTTGTGTCTTGCAGTGCTCAGGCAATGAGCCTGTGCTGGATCAATTTCTCAGGCCCTGGGCACATCAGGACGGGCATCTCTGCCCTGGGTGCTCCTTTGCACATGTTGCATTGTGGCAGCCACATGGATGCAGCTTCGGGCAGGAGTACTTGCTTCCTTTTCATGCTTTGGACCAGTATTGTGATCCTGCAACGGTCAGAACGCTTTCAGCAGCTGTTGCTGCTGCTTGGACTACACGAGCATCGCCAGTGCACTAGCCCGTCGAGCTTCATGCGCGAAGCGCTTCTCCCTCAGGTGACGAACAGCTCCATCTTCTGGAAGATTCTTGATGTTGTCCTTGCATT
The DNA here is from genome assembly GCA_003297005.1 of Symbiodinium sp. clade A Y106. NCBI lineage: Eukaryota > Dinophyceae > Suessiales > Symbiodiniaceae > Symbiodinium > Symbiodinium sp. clade A. Next base: position 17,137 of record BGNK01004737.1, on the reverse strand, counting down.
GAGTCAAAGCAGAGACACTAAACCAAGTGTCAGCCGTCGCGATCCTAAAGAGCACGGTGCCTGCCACTGGGCATGTTCAGGAAATGCCATGCAGATGGGGAGGACTGAGGGCGTACCGAGGCAGTCTTGCAATGTGCCTCAGCAGTTAAGGTTGCAGCCGGGCACCGGGCTGCTTCAGCCGTGAAGTGAAGTGTGGTGGAGTGCTGAGTGCTGCAGGACACTGGCTGCATGGACCCTGTTGCGAACGAAGACACCCGACTCTGGCTTCGGGTCTTGCTTGAAGTGCTGCAGGCTTGCATCAGGTGGGTGCTGGTCGCACCCGAGTGGTTGCTTGTCAGGTGGTCAGGATCGATGGAGCGCTTTTCATCGTGCAGTGTGGAGATGACCCCAACGTACCCAGCGATCAGGACGAGTGCAGAGCGCAGCAATCTGGGGTTCAACTGCATTCCTGAGAGGAGCCTTTCCCAGTGTTCCACTCAGAGGGTGGCGCAGGAGTTTGGAACGTACCATGGCTCAACCCATACCACCTCAAGGCCTGGGTTGGCTTTCTGTATAATCTGCAGCAGTATGCAGCATGTCAAAATGTCCGTACAGACCTGAAGGCTTTGTTCCAGGGTGAACTCGATGACCGAACTGCTCCTGCACGTGTTCCATGGGCACAGAAGAAGCCGGTGGTCTACTGGCGTGGTGCCCTGACGGCACCCGATAACATCCCCGTGTCGGAGGCAGGTGCCACGAAAGAGCGTGACGCTGAGATAGGCCGAGCAGCGTCCGAGAATGCTCAGCTCGTAGGCGCAGCATCTCCCGCGTTTTCGAGTCTTTCAAGTGGCACAGCTGCGCAAAGAGCTGTGCCTTGCTTGGCTTTTTAGAGACGACCAAGCAGGAAATTTAGGGTTTAGGGACCCTGCACCTTGTCAGCTGCAAGGTTCGATGTGGGAGTCAGCAGTATTGATGATGAGCTGATTGCAGTCTGGGGCAAGAAGGCAGGGAGTGTGGAAGAGTGGCAGATGCTGGGGGCAAGGAACGAGGGGGTTGCAGGGTATGTTCGCGAGGCTGTTCAAAAGCTCCTGAAGCAGAACAGAGTGCGACGCACCCCGCATGAGGCACCTGCACCTTCTGTTGCGGATCACGCGACGTGTTTCGGCGACGGTAGCCCATGCGGATTCTTCTGCAGGACTTCGCGGAGGTCGCGCCCAGATATCGCTACTTGTTAAACTTGAACGGCGTGGTGTCTTCGTGGCGCCTTTCGCAACTGCTCCGTGCTTCGGCTTTTGATGGCCGCCACATTCAATACTTGGGCATCTCCCTGCGACCCCTTAGCCCTTTCCTTCATCCTTGTCCAGGGCCGCCGCTGGCGCCACCACCAGCACCACCACCACCAGCAGCGACATTACTAATGCACCAGTGAGTACTGTACTCACCCTGCTACTACCCAGGGTCTTTCGAATGCACCAAGAATTTCAGGTGTACGGGGTCTTCACACTGGGTGCGTGCTTTGTATTTGAATTTGTATTGACAACATGGGCTGCAAAGATAGCTCTCCTCTTTTAAAAAACCCACGTGCGCGCGGAACAGCGAGGTCCGAGCGGAAGGGATCTTTTTCCGTGGTGCACGGTCATGGAATATTGGGCAACGCGCACTTGAGTCGCTCAGAACATCAGTTTACTCTAGTTCGTCCAGTCAAGAACATGTGCTGGTTTGCTCTTCGACTGCTTCACCGGATGGGCAGGTTCTTGAGTTTTTGCGCTTGCGCCAATTGTTGTGCCATTGTTGTCGTCAAGAATAGGAACAGAAGCGCTCGCCACATGCTTGTCCAAGCGCTTGTTGGACAGAAAAAACATTCCGGGTTCTGTAGTTGATGAGGCATTGCTGGGGCCGGGGTCGCGCTTGAACGAAATCGCAACGCAAGTTCTTTCAGACAGAGGCTGCTACAGTAAATCGTGCCGGCACTCGTCGGACAGCCAGTGCAGTTGTCGTCCACTCTTGCGTGGTTCTTGGTGTCTTCGAGCCAAGGCACTGGCTCGGTGTTGCTTCTACAACGATCGCCAACTCACGAAGCCTTGCACTGGGAACTGGTGGAGTGGAAGCCCCACAGACAAAGCCAGAGTGTAGCAGTGAAGACGTCCTAGACGTGTTAGTGGAAAGTGGAAAACCCGGCTTACTTGCAGCAGCGAGTTCTGGAGACACTACGTCCCCGTCTCCGCCAGCCTGGATGACCTCGTTGAAGTGGTTACAACCTTGGAGGGCAATGAGACCCTTGCCAAAGAGATTGCTGAGGCCTGGCTTTTGTGCTTGTGCTGGCACGAAGAGCGGAGAGCGGAGGCCTCCGGTGGAACTTTCCAGGCCGGAGCTGACTTCTATGCTCGACGTATGCGGCCAGAGGTGCCGGGCGCTGGCGAGACTGCGCTCCCCTCTGCTCGGCCGTTCCTATTTGCCCTAAGGACGCCTACTGCATAGCGCTGCGAACCCTGGAGATTTCCCAGCTTCCAGAGGCGCTGGGGCCAGGGTACAGGGTACTTCAGCCTGTACTTACAAGGGTCTTTTTCCTCATTACTTCTGCGTGGCGCGACTCATGTTTTTGATTCATTACAGGTGACGCCACAGATGTTGGCGAGTCGAGGCTTTGTGCGGGCTCCTGGCCTGGAAGCGCTTTCAAGCCACGTGGCATGGCACGCAAAAAAGTTAACAAGGGACATACCGAAACGAATCACTGCAATGTTGACTTATGGGAGGTGCTTGTATCGATTTTGCAAGTAGAAAACTCAGACATCGGCCGAATCCGCTCCGTCCACGCTTCGCGAGCGAATAGAAAGCCGCCTGGAGCTGTGATCTCCGGCATCACCTGTCCTCGTCGTGGAGATCTCTACCTGGAATTTGCAAAGAGCCGGCTGCCGGCAAGCTTGCTGTGCAACACCATGTATGCCACAATGACGTGCGCCCACGCTGTGAGCTTGAACTCGGCAAGCTGAGCACCGGAAGTTGGAACTTGGAGCTGCCGGACGCGGGAGCTGCAGGAAGCTGGATGCGACAGACCCATGCAAAGCTGAGACGGAAAATGGCTGCATGGAGTCAAAATTTGATGAGCGTTGCTTTGCCACATGCATCCGCAGCCTCCATGCCAGGCTGCATGTCAAAGGCAAGCGATGTATCTTCGGCCATGGCGCCATTTCCTCAGAGGCTCCAGAGGCAAGCTGTGTGAGAAAGACGTTCCTTGACCGCGTCTTGGGCGATCCCAGGTTCAACCTGGAGAAATACGCTTGCATCAGAATCTTCACCATCCGACAATCCCCAAGCTTTTCGAGTGTCGAAAACTGACAATGGCAGAGCTACCGTACGGTATGGCCTTCTTCATAGGAACATCGTCGAGTTGATCGATGCGCGGCCCTGAGTCTCGATGTGTATGCTGCAAATTGCTGCATCTCCAGCTCTCGCAGACTTTTCACGATGACAGCAGCAAGATGGTGTCCCTGGTTCTGGAGTTCTGCAAAGGAGCGATGTGTGTTCGCCTCACTTGACACGGTCTGTGGCTACATGTCAGACAAGAGGTGGAGACCTGTTGGAAGTGATGTCACGCCATCGTGAAAAGAACAGCAAAGGCCGGGTCGGCTCCTGATGAGAATTCTGCAAACTAGAGCAGATAGAGCAGAGAGCTGCTTGAGAGCTGCTTGAGCTGTTGCAAGGACTCAGAGAATCTGCGACACGAAGGGCCATGAAGCACACGCCAAAGCCTTGAGAAGGGGTCGGGACAGCCACCCGAAGGCACTGAATCGACACAGCATAGCGGCTGCAAGGTTTCAAGCGCTGGCCTACCTTCACGAACAAGGCACAGATTTCGACATGGTAATGTTTTGGTGTGCATCGAGGGTGCTTCATGGAGGGACAGGTTGCGAAGAACAGCTAGATTGCAGAAACGTAGGTTGGTTGGGTAGGGCCCTTTCTGCATCTTGAACTCATCATGCATTACACCTGTAGCTTCTGGGCCCGAGGACCCCAGTAGCTCAGGATTTTGTTGGGTCCGACGCTATGGACCCCTGCTTGTCGGAGCTGCTGGTGGGTCGCTCGGTGCTCAGGGCTTGGCTGGCTGAGTTGGGCGTCACCTCCTGTTCTGATGTGCGCTGGCTCTGGTCGGACGCTAACCAGTGCATGTGCGAACTGGAATCGGTGACGGGCGTTTCTCGAGAGGACATTCTTTATATGCAGGACTTATATCTGACATGTGCAGCTAGAGCCGCATTAGAGCAGGGGACAGCAGTCCGTTCTATTGTGGCTTCTTGTATGCCGGGCCGCAGAGATGTCTGTATGTGGAAGCCTCAACTTGCAGAGACCCCAGCAAAGCGTGCCAAAGTTTTGATTCCTTGGCGGCATTCGGACCAAGCTGTTGTGCCAGATATGCATTCTGTACGACCTCGAGCTGGTACACCTGCTGCTCAAAAGAAGCTGAGGGAGCTTTTTCTCTTGGCTGCAGAGCATTTTCTGGACTTTCGGGCTTTAGGCTTGGCTCCGGTGAACTGGCAGGATGAGGAGAGCATCGCAGCTGCGGAGAGACTGGTTATGTCGTCGGCAAGCACTTGTAGCGCGGGCCACTTGAGTCAAGTTACTTCGTGTTTGCGTCGCTGGATCAAGGCTGCAGCTGAAAATCAACATTCGATTTCCAATGCTAGCCCGGCTCAGTTGACGGCTTTTCTTCATAAGGTTTCTTTTGGGGGTCCTACGGCGGCTAGTGGGGTCTTCAGTGCGTTGGCGTGGTGCAATAAGCACCTCGGTGCTATGTTCCCGCTGGACCACTTCTTGACTCGCCCTTAGCGTTGTCATGCCCAAGGCCATAAAAGTTCTCAGGCTCCGGAGTTACAGCCGTGGGAGCTCCTGAATCTCTTGGCCGTGACCTCGGAGCTCACAGGGTCCTCGCAAATCATTGGCTGCTTCGTACTGGCTAGTGCAGTGTCTTGCATACGGTTCAGACATTTTCAGAGATCAGTCTTTGTGCGTGCTCATGCGGGCCCCCCTCAATGGCTGGAGTTCCGCTGTACCATGGGCAAGTCTAGGATCAAGGGATCGCGACCTGCCTATGAGTGGGCCCTGCCTGACTTGGGGATCGGAGGCTTCAGCTTGTGCAAGTGCTTGCTGCATTACCTGCAGAACCTGCACCCTCAGGATGCCACTTACTTATGGCCGGCTCTTGACCTTAAGTCTGCTGATCTGTGGCAATTGGCGGAATCCACAGGCTTTTTGAGCCGCCGAATGTCGCGAGGGCAGTTCTTGCAGTGCTTCCGAGGGTTCTTGTGTCGGGCTTTGGTGCCGGCTGATGAGGCTGCTAAGGCAGGTTATAGCCGTCTGAGGAGATGTATGCCGACAGGGGCTCACCACCTGGGCTTCGATGAAGCGGCGGCTCAGGCCATTGGCTCCTGGACAGAGGTGCCGGCTGGGCCGAGTTCTTCCTTTAAGCGGCGTGGGGCTCAGCCGATGTCTCGGCACTATGCTGGGGATAAGGTGCACTCCAGCTGGCAGGCCAAGCAGGCCGTTCTTGATGCTCTACTTCGCACTTTTAAGGAGGGGTCTTGGCCGAGGGCTGAAGGCACCAGCCTGCTAAAGCCGGGTTCCTTGCTGTGGCCTCAAGTGGGGAAGTTGGCTTCTGAGAGCCGGGACTTAGAAACCAACCCCAAGCTTGCTGCGCTGCCCGATGAAGGCGACTCTTCGTCTGAGGCCTCTTCCTGTTCAGGGGCATCGTCTGTTGACAGCTGTGTCGCTGATGAGGATACCAAGGTGGACTGGTTCTTGCAGGGCAGCAAACGCCACATAATTCGAGAGCTTGATGTGAATAGCAGACGTGTTCCCTGGTGCCGTGATAGTGCCTTCCACCAGGACCCTGTGTCGCGAGGCTCGGGTCTTGATAGGCTCTCGCGTGATCTTTGGTGCACCCGGTGTATGAATCGTATGCCGGGGCCGCAAGCTCAGCATGTGCGACTGCAGCTTGAGTAAAACTGAGAGTCGCATGCAGTCCTGCATGGACCCAGTGACTCATTCTTGTATGAGCTGGCGCTTGGCAGGTTTCTTTCATGGAGCTTTTAGCTCGAACTCCCCCATTCGTTCAGGGCTACAGGACCATGGATCCCGACGGGCTTACCACTGATCAGCTCCGGCGCTGGGCTGAGGCAGTTAGCACAGTGGGCCTCCAGCAAGTCGTTCAGAGTTGCCAAGAGGAACTTCGTTTGCGTGCCCGCAATGATCCTCATGCGTGGAATGGTCCGGGATTGCTTGCTTCACCTCAGGGCTCGTCTATGGCATCAGGCAATGCCGCGGGGGCTCCATCCACATCGCCAGTTCAGGCCAGCTTTCCTTTGCCGGGACCTTCGGTGCGAGTGAAGTGCAACCTTCCTTGTGAAAACCCAGCTTGCCATCGCCGCTGTAAGCGGTCCGGTGGGCACAGGAATCACTTCTGCCGCCCTTGCCACGATGCGGGGCTGGGCTAAGTAGATGGTGAAGTCTCCTGGATCGGGGTACCCAGGCCAGGGACTCCCATCTTGAGCCACTTCGTGCTCGCTCAGGCGCTACAAAGGAGACCAGCTTTTCAAGTGCATGCTGCATCCTAGCTGCTTGTGCCTGCTGTCCCTCCTTGATGCCGAGATCCGCAGTTTTGGGGCTTTTGTAGGGCACTTGGGGCTTAGGAAGGTTCCTTCGATGGCTTTGTCTTCTCGTATCGATGTGGAGGCAAGCGACAGAGGCCTAGCCTCCTGTCTTAAAGTTTCCAACATCCAGGAGGATTGGGCAACTGCTTTCTTGAAGACTCACAAGCCCACTTCTCTCGAGGACTTTGTGTACCTTGTCCATTCTGACAAATGGGAAAGCTCCTTAGAAGGCCTCCTTGCAGCAGTCCCGGAGTTGAAAGACAGCAGGCTCATTCTTGCGCGGTTCAAGGCGGCTTACAAAGCTGGCTTGGAGGCCCTCCAGGCTATTAAGCAGGTGGCCTTGGGTTCAGCCGAGGAGCTCGAGCTGCCTATTCCTGAAGGCCGGTTGTCGCAACTGCAAAGGGACTGGGATAAGATGTACGCTTTGCCCTTGGACCCCCATCTGGAACCTTCTGATGCGCTGAGGGGCCGGATCTGGAGAGAGTTTGGCAAGCGCACATTGTCCGTCATTGAGGTCCGGCGGGTCAAGAGTCTTCCTACGCAGAGCACACCTACCTCTACAGAGTCGGTCAAGCTGCAAGATTCCAGTCGTGGTGCTGTCAGCTTGTCATTCCAGCGTGATCAGGATGCTCCGGTCAAGGATGTTATCACCTACTACTTCCGGCTCCGGGTGTTGTGCAACGCCTTTGCTTTTGCTGGCAACTTTATTGCCAAGGCCTCGGATGGACATGAAGCCCGCTACTTCACACTAGCCGATGGCCTGGACTACTGTGATGGGGCCCTGCGTGATACCATGGAGTACGGAGGAGGATCCCTGGCTTGGCTTCAGCATAACGATCTCCTTACACGGGGGAAGATGTCCTCCAAGATCCGCCGTGGGCACTTAGCAGGGGAGGCATTGCGTGAAGCGCTCTCCGAATGCCACCTTGAATGGAGAGCTCCTCGACCTGGTTCGTTGCAGGAGCGCACGCCTGAGAAACGCCGTATCTCAGAGCTTGATGAGCTGTCACCCCCGCCTCCGCCTAAGGGCCGTCGTTTGCAGACAATCACGATGCTTAAAGGCGGTTTGAAGGTTTGCAAAGCTTTTGATGATGCCAGAGGTTGCCGGGACCGCAAGTGCCAACATGCTCACGTGTGCGATGTGAAGGGATGTGGTTCGCGAGACCACAATCGCTTGAATCACCTGGAGCAGGCCTGACTAGAGGCCTCCCTTCCTCCGAAATCGGTTGCTGGCTCGGCAGGCCCGGCGTTGCAGACTCAGGTTATTGTGGAAGCTGGAGCTGCATCTTTTCCTGTTACGGTGCCCCCCGGAGTGCCGAGTCTCAGCACCACCCGTGTCGTGGTGTCTGATAGTTTGCCGCGCGCTGTGCAATCGAGTGTCTTGCCTGTGGAAGGTGAGGCTTCGCAAGCTACGCCGACTGCGGCCCAATCCTTTGCCTTTTCTCTGACAAGCAAGCAATCCCTGCCAGCCAGGACTTGGCGTCCTTAGCTTTGCAGAGCTGTGACTTTTCCGAACCTACATGCCTTGAAATTTTGCGTACAGCTTTTCAGCGGCCTGTGCTTAACCGCAGGGGGGGTACACTTGGCCATGCTCTCGAAACGGAATACTTTTGTGTGGGGCTTTTTCATAACCGCTCTGTGTGGGGACTTACGTCCTACTGCAAGACCATGCCGCATGTGGTGCGCTATCTGAATGCATTTCTTCAAAGCTTGGCACCGGCAGGTCAGTGGTGTGCCCTTGCCATTTCGGCTAATGTGGCCACAGAACTCATCGTGACCTCAAGAATGAGCCTACGTCCGAAAACATAGCAGTGTCCCTGGGCCAGGACAGTGGTGGCGGCATCTGGATTGCCGCTAGTGATGGCGATTGCAAAAGGACCCTGCCCTCCAATGGCTCGGTGATGCGAGGCCGAGTGCATGATTCTCAGATGTGTGCTGTGTCTTTTTCGCCGGGCACTTGGCATGCGAGCTCGGACTGGACAGGGTTCCGTTGGGTCATTACGGGCTACACACTTGAGGGAGCCGCTGTGGCTGTCCGCCACAGGTCGGTGCGCAGCTGCTTGAGTTGGGTTTCCCTCTAGGTAGTCCCCAAGTTTCTGCCTTCCCTAAGCCGCCTGAGCCCCCTCCTTCGCGCAGGATCCAGGTCGCCTCCGATGAGGGTTCTTCTTGCAAATCTCGCCGAGTACTTATGCCAGGGGCTCCAGGCTTTTCGAGCAGCCCCCATCCAAGAGATGTTGCTGCTGAATTGGCCGCTGCTCGGCCAGTCACATGAAGTCACATGGCGGGGAGCAGGGGAGCTTATCCAGGTGTCATGGGCCCGCCCTGCCAAGGGCATGTGGCTTGTCATTGACTTGTGGTGGCCTTTGCCTGGCTTTGCTTTCGCTGGGGTTCCAGTTCTATGCTCTTGCAGCTGAGAAGGATCCCCAGGCTCGCCGATGCGCTCAGAGTGTCATGCCCAGCATTGTACATGTTGAGGATGTGTCGGAAGTGACGGTCGCTTTGGTGCTGCCCTTCTTGAAAAAGCGTTCAGTGCGAGGCATTATCGTTGGCGGGGGTAGTCCCTGCCAGGGCAACAGTGCCTTGAACGTTAAGAGGCAGGGATAGTCTGACCAGCGCTCTTTGCAACCTGCCATAGCATGAAGCCACCAAGGGGATAGATGTGTTCGCTTTCTTGGAAAATGTGGCTGCTGCCCCGCCTGAGGTCTTGAATCGCTACAGCGAGTGGCTGGGTGCCAAGCCGGTCTTGATAGATGCAGCAAGTCGCGGCTGGGTTTCCCGCCGAAGGGCCTTCTGGGTTACTAGTCGTAGGGGAGTTTTAGGACCCGAGCATAAGCCCCCTACTGACTGGACCTGGACAGAGTGCGAGCAGGCCTTCGTGGGCCAGCTGCACCTCTTTGGAGTGCAGCTGATGTGCTACGAGGGCTGGCTAAGCCGTTCTTCGTCTTCAGCAGGGAGTTTTACCACCCTTGTGATCATTTGGGGGGGACCTCGGCAGCCGCCGTGGATAGATTTCATGCTGACTGCCGGAGGTTTCCTGTTCCTGCTTATGAGGAGTCCAGCCTACTCTGTACCGCCTGCCGCTACAGCTTCCATCTCAGAACCGGAGCCCGCCAGGTCTCAGATGCGCAACTCTCTGATTGGGAATGGATTCCACCTGCCTAGCCTTATGTGCCTGCTCCTGATGCTGATCTCCATTAATGAAGCAAAGCCGGTGGTGTCTCGTTTCTCAACGGTTGATTGCCTCGCAGCCAAGCTCCAGCACTCTTTGGGAACCAGGTTTTCTGACGAATTTCCCAGGCATGCTGAGTGCTCCGGAGGTGGTTGAAGTCATGAGGCTTCAATTTGATCAAGTGCAAATAGCCCAGCCCGTGTGGTGTGCTGTTGAAAAGAACCTCTCTCAGTGCAACCTTGAGCTTCCTCAGGCCTTTGCTGCATTCCAGAGGGGCCGGGGCCAATCCTGGGATCATCTGCCCCCACGCCCTCTGCGAGCTCGGGACCGAGCCGAAATCTTTGCTGGCAACTCGGGGCAGAGATATGCGTCAGATACAAGTAAAGGCCTTGACCATTTGCTCCCGCCTGGGCTGGGCAAGGAAGGTCACTTGCACGAGGCAATGCGCCTCCCCTCGCCGTTCCGGCCGAAACCTTGGCCACCTCTGCTTGCTCAGCGCCAAAGGGATATCATGAAACAGATTTGCAGGGCGGTCTCGCCTTTGCAGCAGGCCCTGGCCAAGCGCTTGTGCACCTCAGCCCGTAAGGTTGCTTCTTGTAAGAACCCCGCCTTTATTGCTGTAGTGACTGCCTTGCTGCGTTGGCCCGACCTTACCCAAGCCCAGTCCTTTGTGTTAGGGTTTCCCATAGTGGGTGACGTTCCCTTTTCAGGTGTGTTCCGCTCCGTTTCAGAAAAACCTGAGGATACTGAGAACACCGAAAAGTGGCTACAGCGTGAGGGCTGTTCCGTCGTTGATGCTTTGCTCCAGCAGGGGCCGCCTAAGGATCACGACATTATTTTGCAAGTCACCCAGGACGAGATCGCCAAGGGCTTTTGCAGTCCTCTCATGTCCCGGACCGAGGTCGATGCAAAATTTGGGCATGGCAAGCGGCGGCCGCTCGAGCGCTTTGTCATTGTCCAGCCGGATGGGAAGCAGAGGGTCATCGACAACGCCAGAAAGACTGGCCATAATGCCCATACCAGCATGCTCGAGACGATTCATACAGTCAGTGTGGATTTCATTGCTTGCTGCGCTAGGGATGTACTTCAGGCGATTTTTCCTCGATGCCGAGACGCAGTGCCACCCAGCTGCTCTTGGCTTACTCTGCGGCTGGGCACTGACGACCTCCCTGATGCCTATAGAGGGCATCCGGTATCCGTTGACCATTTACGCTTCAGTGTTGTGTCAGTCTGGGTACCCGGCAGGGGATGGCAGTTCACGATCCTTTGGGGACTGGCCTATGGCCTTGAAGCTGCTGTGGTGGCCTTCAACAGGATGCCGCTTCTTGGCATCGCTGCCTGCCGCCGTACAGTTTCGTCATTCTCTGCTGCTTATTTCGACGATGAGCTTGCTCTGGAGTTTGTCCGTAACTCTGACATTTCACAGGTGGGACTTCACTTGATCTTCTCTCTGATGGGATCCGAGCCTCAACCTGCCAAAAGATTCTGGGCGACTCCGGACCGGTGCTACCTGGGCACTTCTGTCCATGTCGGGCGTGCAGCAGAGGAGGGCATCCGTGTGCAGCCTAAGACTTCTTCAGTTCAGAAGGTCTGCGCGAAACTGGATGATGCCTTGGAGTCCGCTTCGCTGTCTAGAGATGAGGCGGGAAAGCTGAGAGGAGACCTCCAGTGGCTCTTCTCTAACTGCAGTGGCGCTTCGGCTAAGTTTGCTGGTCCGTTATTGCAGCGATGCCAATATGGTGATGATCCGATCTTGAGTGAACGAGACCTCCTGGTTCTCCGACCGTTGCGGGAGGTGGCCATTTCGGCAAAACCCCGCGACATTCTGTGCTGGGCTGGATGTTCGCCGAGCCTCCTGGTTTACACTGACGCGTCATTTGAGGCAAACCAGCTGCAACTGGGTTGGGTCATCTTCGCGCATCCTCCGTACCGCCCGATTGGCGGCACTTGCCAAGTGCCTCAAGCGGTCCTGGATGAATGGGCTCCACGACGACAACAGATCTTTCCTGGCGAGGCCTTGTGCCTCCTGATTCTTCCTCTGCTATATCCGACCTTGCTGCAGGGCCATGATTTGCTTTGGTTCATAGACAACCAGGCTGCGGTGGCAGCGGCTGTCAAGGCCTCTAGCGCAGAGGAGGACGTCTTCGAGATCGCCCACATGGCTCACCTGCTTAGGGCACAGTTGTCATGCCGGTCTTGGTTCGAGTGGATCCATTCGGAATCGAACCCCAGCGATGGACTCTCACGAGAAGGCCTGGCAGATGCTTGGACACTGGCTCAGGACTGGTTCTTGGAGTCCCGCAGTTTTCCAGCGGCGGCCTACTGCTCAAAGATCAGAGCCGACCTGCTGAGTGTGCGATGAAACAGTGGGAGGAACTTTGGGGTACTGACCTGAGGTATCTTTTGATGACCAAGGTCTTACTTCTTCAGGTGTTTCGCATCCCGAATAGATCACCTGTCGAATCCACCGTCTTTGACGATGAGTAGCCACAGTTCCATTTCCTTCCAATGCCATCGATAGTTCTAGATTGCAGAAACGTAGGTTGGTTGGGTAGGGCCCTTTCTGCATCTTGAACTCATCATGCACTACACTAGCTTCTGGGCCCGAGGACCCCAGTAGCTCAGGATTTTGTTGCCCTCCCGCCCGAACCCTGTACCTCCGCGGTGCTTCGGGTTTTGGTGCCTCTTGCACAACTTGGTTGTTGCCGAGGGTTCTCGACTCCTCACACTCTTGAGTGTTGTGGTGGTCTGAGTGGGGGTACTGACCTGAGGTATCTTCTGATGACCAAGGTCTTACTTCTTCAGGTGTTTCGAATCCCGAATAGATCACCTGTCGAACCCACCGTCTTTGACGATGAGTAGCCACAGTTCCATCTCCTTCCAATGCCATCGATAGTTCATCTTGGAACCCCTACAGGCATGACCATGTAAACAGTTCAAAGCAGCCCAAGCTTGGTTACACCTGGTTGTAACATTCAAGTACACGCAGGATAGAAGATGTTGCAGGTAGCCAGCTCCTCCCTGGTAAGAGAATGAAGCGTACGCAGTGCTTTTCATTGCTCACTCAGCGCGATTGCAACATCTTCTTGCCGGGCAGACTTGACTAAAGCATGTGTGCTTAGACGGTGCGATGCTTTGTTGTCACAGTCATGGTCACGGCAGGCGTGGTGCATCGAGACGTGAAGTGTGAGAATGTGTTCAAAGTTGAGGCGTGCCTGCAGCACCCGGAGGAATTACCCCGCTATTGGTTGACAACTTACTGCCGTGGAGACTTGCCACAGGTCCGTGACCCATGTGCTGCATGCAGGCACCCAATACCGTCGACCTTGAGGATTGCACGTACAAGCTGGGTGATTTCGGCCTTGCTGCGTGCGTGATGCCTGACGAGGTATCCCTGTGAAAGCAATGTGACACGAACTTGTAGGGTGTGGTTTCGGTGTTAGGGCCGCTGTGCTGAGGTGTTGATGGACCAGGTGGGCTCTCCTTCGACTTCAGCTCCGGAAGTCGTGCGAGGGTGCCACCGGCCGGTTACTCCTGCGATCTCATGCAGAGTGTCTTGTACTCGCCTCAGGCGCCCCTATGGCAAGCCGGCCGACATGTGGTCTGCAGGAGCTGCAATCTACACGCTCCTTGCGGGCAGGAGGCCCTTTGAAGCTCGTCGCCCAGACACCACTGTCGTCGCTTAATGCTTGGTCTGACCTCCATGTTTGCGGGCCTCAAGGCTTCCAGCTACATGCAGATGGTGAGGGTCATGAGCAAGGCAAGATCTGTCAAAATGCTTCCGTAAGAACTAAACCGACGAAGCAGACTAAGCCTAAGCCAGGTCGAGGTGTCCTTCAGCGACGACACCTGGTCTCGAACCTCGAAGGCGACGGCGTTTTTGTTCAAGTGCAGCCCTTGCCGGAGAAGGGCTCAGGCTATAGGTGCTCTGGGCCTGTCTTTGGTCTTGTCAAAATATCGGCGCTTTAGGTCTCCTGTCTCGAGACACTCTCCTGTACAGCATTAAAGATACTCGCATCGGCTATTTTGTGGTGCCGGCTGGCTCTTCTTTGTCTTCCATCGCATACTACTAAGAGTGGCTGCTGGGAACGCGTCGGCAAAGGCCTCGCTACAACAGCAACCCGCCCTCTCCCGACTAAATCCAGACTGGCCCACCTGTGTGGCTTACCCTGTTTCCCCTCGAACCGCCCTCTCCCTTTGAGAAAGCTGGTCTGATGTGGCCACTGACTGCTGGTTGAAACAACAAGCTGACTCGCTGACCGTCTGTGCATCTGACCGGGCAACTGATTGGCTGAGGGCTTGGTAGTGTCTTCAAAAGAGAAGCCCTCAGAATTCCTGTTGTGCGAGATCAAGCTATGAGTCAAAAGCCGGAAGCTCCGAAAATCGCGAGCCGCAACGCAGCGAAGCGCCCCTTACGCCCAAAGTCGGCAAAGGCCCCGGAAAACCTCTGCAGGTCGAGTTTTTGTGCGGCGACTTTTTGGGCCCTTTAAACCAGTTGAAACCGGGGATGAAGGCGAAGGCGTTGTGCCAACTGCAGGCTGCAGTGGATCTCTTGGGCGAGTTGATGCAGGAAGCGCCGGAGAAACGGCCCAGAGCTCAGACTCTTGCAGCTGCCTCAGACTCTTGTCCAATGCCTCGCTTGAGGCCTTCATCTGGCAACATTCTTAAGCATCCCTGGTATGCGCCTCAGAACCCGACAACACGTAGTGAGACCCAATGCTGGGCCTCCATGCAAGCAGGTGCCAACGAGAACACCGTGCATGCACAACCTCCTAAGGCCAACGGCCAGGTGTCTCGTGCTTGTTTATGGCAGTCGGAAAACCGCACCAAACACGGACGGGAGATGATGATGCATCTAGGGGGAAGCACAGTACGTGCTTCACTGTCCCGTGCATATATATCTTGTTCTGATTGCTTTTGAGGTTTCGGGCGTGGGCCGAGGAGTTGTCGCCGCAATCAAAATCTACGGTTCGCTGGCTGGGATGGACTGCATTTGCAGACAAACAGTCAAGCTCATGTGAAGTAGTCCTGTCCAGTTCGATGTCGCCCGCCAGACCTCCCACTCACCAAGCATCATGTGATTCGGTTGACGGCTTCCTCTCCATCATGTGCGTGTAGGGTTTGAGATCGACACCCATCATCCTTAATGTTGAAGGTTTCTCATTCATCATCTCTTTTCAAAGTTTTAGATTTCAGCACCATCATTTCGTGTTTTGGTTTTGGGCTTCCCGCCAATGCCCCTTCGGGCTCACCGCACATCACCACCTTCCTCCTCCTCCTCCTCCTCCTCGTCCTCCTCCTTCTCATCGTCCTCATCGTCATCAGCGTTATCATCGTTATCACCGTCATCCCCATCTTCCTCATCGTCTCGATCCCTCCCTCTGGTGGTCGTGGGCTTCCATAGGCCTTTGAGCCGACTGACTTGAATTCTGCCCACCGGATGAGACTTCCGGCCAAGTCCTTCACGTTTTCTGATTGCTTTTGTGTGGCTGCGACATGTTTGCTCGGAGGTGTATCTCTGCGTGTGTGTGTGTACACCCTGATACTAAGCTAAGGGTCTTTGGTATCTATAGGAGCAGGGGGCAATGATTCCTTTGGTGTGCATTGCCCAACGAAAACCGCACCATTGGAATGTGATATCAGGAGAGGACGCTCTCTTGACGTACCTGCTATCGACATGGCAACCAGGCCAAGCCAAAAACCTGGCAAGCCGAGTGATTTTGCAGCTGAGTGAGTNCCTGCTATCGACATGGCAACCAGGCCAAGCCAAAAACCTGGCAAGCCGAGTGATTTTGCAGCTGAGTGAGTTCGTATTGCAATGCTCTGTCAGTTTTCAGGTTACCTAGGTAAACCAGCATCGACATCAAGATCCTCCCCAGAAATGTGAGTGGTGGTGTCAACCCAACATCCGTGTGCGGCCTTGTCGCCAAGGGCAACACTCGCTCCTGCGAACTGCCAGGGTACGTTGTGCGACCCAAAAACGGTAACATAACAAGTCGTACTCCTTCGGGACAGACTAATGGAGCGTACAGCACTTAATGGTGGCCAACCCCCGAGGCGATCGGCCTGAAGGCTCCTACGGGGCAAACTGTTGGATGGTGCCCCCATGTGTCAGGTGATGGGCTATCGTGACCCTCGGGTCCCCTAGAGGGTCTAGTGGCCACATGGTGCTCAATCGGAGCTTTGATATATGAGCGTTGAATAGTGTCAGCTCATGGAAACTGGCAGCATCTCGGCTTCTGATTGCACGCTTAGCTTTGCAGCTTTTTCTNAGTGCTGAAGTTGTGGGTGTGGACATTCTGTTGTTTCCTGTGGAAGAGGAACACAAGGCGCCGTCACCATCAGAACTCCCAATGCCGAGCTTTGGTTTTCAGGGCATGGACATCGAAAGAAATTTTCAGCCGCCTTCAGGACGTGACATTCCAAGTGTCACAGTTGAGGAACCCAGGGAGGTTTCCACGGTTACGGAGGACCAACAGGACCGCCGAGACTGTTCTCCTGAGGAATCTTCTTCTTCCCCGCGGTCCAGGACCCCCGAGATACATTCGGGTGGAGACAGCGATCGGTCGATAAAGCTGCAGGCTAAACCCAAAGCTAGCGGTCGTACTCCGAAAGGGTCAGTCGGGGCAGCTCTTCAAGACAAGAGACGACGACAGAATATGCTTGGGGCCGTGGAACTTGCCGGTGCAATGCAAGTAGAGCCGAGTTCGGACACTTCTGATGCTTCCATTCTGTATGACATGGCAGATCANCTTCAAGACAAGAGACGACGACAGAATATGCTTGGGGCCGTGGAACTTGCCGGTGCAATGCAAGTAGAGCCGAGTTCGGACACTTCTGATGCTTCCATTCTGTATGACATGGCAGATCATGCAGTGAATTTGGCAGCTTCTCGGACTGGTTGGCAGACCAGAACGGAGCCCCCGGCTCCTAGGACCGTTGCGTCAGCAACCAGGACCGTCGCTTCAGCAACCAGGACTTTGAGTGCACCGGCTAGCTCATGCAAGGCAGCTCCTTTGGCACCGCCTCCCCCGCCTCCACCACCTCCCCCGCAGTCAGCAGGCATCGATTGCACTCCCACTGCCCCTCCGAGATATGCTGGGGATGCTCTTCTTACAACCAGCGGTCACGAACAGGACATCCAGAATAATATCAGGGCGATTGTTGGGCTGTGTAAAAAGGCCGATGTTCAGCCTCCTCCACCGTTTGAGCTTCGATTCTTTGCCACAGTGATGTGTCAGTACACTGGAGATGCTCCCAGCATGTTTTCACATGTCAGGTGCCATGAATCAAAGGCTCATGTTTACTGGTCGTTTGAGCTGCAGGAACCTTTTTCGCCACACCA
>BGNK01004736.1:8091-44433 GCA_003297005.1 Symbiodinium sp. clade A Y106 | reverse complement strand
CAGTTCTCGCCTGGTCCTAAGTGTTCATGTTGCGGCGATCGCAAATTCTAATCCCAGACAATATGTTCCGCATCATGCTAACATGGTCAGGAGTCAGTGGATGCCCCTGACGATTGCACTTTCATTCTGTAGGCGCCGACTGAACATCACAGTCCATGAATCTCGTGGGTAAATCTGGCTTATGCTGGGCGCAGACACGGTGCTGCGCATCGAGCTACCAGCTTCAGGGTCGCTTCTCATCCTGGTTGAACATTCTGTAGCTGCTGACTGAACATCACAGCCAGTACCGCCTATTCTCGCCACAGTCCCTACCGGGTATGCTGTGTGAAACATAGTTCGACGTGTTACATNATCAAGCTGGAACCGCCAGTGCGAAGTGTTGTCGTCCTGATGGTCAGCATCACAACCAGTACATAGTCTCCTTGAACTTGGTATATGGCTATCATGCGCAGATACTGCCTGTGTGAATGTGTAACTTATGTTATCACGAAAGCCCTTCCCGTAATATAACACAAGGGACACGTCACATTATACGTAAAGGTTCCTGCCACATATATATATATACATATGTATATGTGCGTGTCTGTGTGTATACAATAGTCTGCATCCCGACTAGCCTAGCTACACATGCACGAGAAAGATATGCTCGAAGTCCGATTTGAATGTGTCCTGTATCAGAGNATACATATGTATATGTGCGTGTCTGTGTGTATACAATAGTCTGCATCCCGACTAGCCTAGCTACACATGCACGAGAAAGATATGCTCGAAGTCCGATTTGAATGTGTCCTGTATCAGAGCAGCGAGATCACGAGGGTCTTCGGGCAAGGCCGCCAAAAGATCTTGGGCATCCATCGACTGAAGTGCCGATTGAAGCGAACTGCAACTCCACTGCCGGCTCTGAAGCCGCACTGGCTTCTGTTCACTCGAAAAAGGAGAAGACATGCTCCACGAGTCTCAGAGGGCAAAAGGCCCTCACAACTAAAAGCCTGAGACAAAAAGCTGACGCCAACATGGAAACGACCAGCACTGATTGTTTTTACACGGAATGGCAGGCACTACTTTCTGCTTAGACTAGTCAAGACTAGCATTTGGGAGGACCTATTTTATGTACCGAAAAGCCATGTATAATACACGCTTTTTTTGGGGGAGTACACGGATAGTGTATGGTTTTTGTTTGGGTGTTTCTAAGCGTTTATTTCTAAGCGTTCTTTTATGGGCGTTTGGTACGGGGGTTTCGGGCGTTACATGGGTAGTTCTCGG
Organism: Symbiodinium sp. clade A Y106; assembly: GCA_003297005.1. Taxonomy (NCBI): domain Eukaryota; class Dinophyceae; order Suessiales; family Symbiodiniaceae; genus Symbiodinium; species Symbiodinium sp. clade A. Next base: position 43,170 of record BGNK01004736.1, on the reverse strand, counting down.
CGTTACACGGGTGTATTTCGGCGCGCACGGGTGTTTCTGAGCGTTGGGAGGCTGGAATCTCTTAAAAGTGTCAAAAACCAGCAAAAAAACTCACCGGAACACTTGAAAAATGATCAACATGCCCTGGAACAGGACTGCAGCCCCACTGAAACCATTGCTTTGGGAGCCCTGACAAACATTTGGGCAGCAGGTGCACCCAGCCTAGCCATGCAAAAGGTTGCCTTTTCTCTGTGCCCAGGAAACCTCAGGAATGCCTGGAATAAGTCGGTGCCGTACAGAGTGGTTAAGTATGACTATATAGCCCCTGCAAACAATATAGGGTATGCATCACTGTAGACACCAGATACGTGATATGTAAACACATTGCTGATATGTTTCGGTGACTAGGTTTCTGTATATATTTGGGACAAGATACACATAACATATTTAATATAACACAGAACGTTTCTAAGATAATATACATATANGTGATATGTAAACACATTGCTGATATGTTTCGGTGACTAGGTTTCTGTATATATTTGGGACAAGATACACATAACATATTTAATATAACACAGAACGTTTCTAAGATAATATACATATAATATATATATATATAATATTGTAGACACATATATATATATATATATATAAATATATATATATAGAGAGAGAGAGAGAGGTTCATGGTTGAGGGAACACACACACAAACATCTATATCAGTGTGGGCCTAGGAAATCTATTATAATTCTACCTAGCCGCCCTAGCCAGTACCCTACCGACCCAGCGACCGAACAAGCAACCTTATCCTTATATGTATATATATATACATTTGTACATACACACACACACAGAGACACACGCACACACATCCCAAAGACCTAACCCCCTCAAGCTAAGTACGATCCATGCTCTTTGCCCACAGATGCATGCACTTCCAAAGCATCCTCATACGAAGCNACACACACACACAGAGACACACGCACACACATCCCAAAGACCTAACCCCCTCAAGCTAAGTACGATCCATGCTCTTTGCCCACAGATGCATGCACTTCCAAAGCATCCTCATACGAAGCTGGGCAAGTGTGGCTTCCACTCGGGTGGAATATTGAGGCTTTTTGCCCCATACAGATAGTGAACAAGCTTGCTAAGCTTTGCCTCTGACCAGGAAGTTTCCCACTCCCAAGCCAGCCACAGCTGGATAGGATCTTGACCATCTGGGGTAACCTGGATTGGCGGGCATCTGCTGATAAGGTGCCTGTGCTCTTCGGCGATCTTCTTCCCAAAGTCGTGGGTGTACTTCCTTATTCACGGCAATGTATCAGGTTAACCTAACCTATCTATCTAGTTTTGCCTTAACCTACAGAGTGCAAGTAAAACCACTTAGGGGGGGACCCTGTGATTTGCAGCTGGTCGGTCCCCTGGAACTTGGCTTGGCCTTCGGAGTCCTTGTAGTGGCGGCAAGGAGCTTGTGCACCAGCTGGATTTCTTTCCTTCTCAGCAGCGAGGACCTCAGCCCGCTTGAGTTTGCGAAGCCAAAACCCTGTAACCGCTGCACTGGCAGACCACAGCATTGTAGGTTTCGGCGTGCGAGCAGAATAGTGCCACATCCAAAATTTGCATTTGTAGACCTGTCCCAAGAATGACATGTTCAGAGCTTTGGTGGTTTGCAGCCTCATGTAACACTTGCAACGACCTATATACAACTATACAACGGTCTGAAGTGGCCTGAAGCAACCCACATACAACTTGAAGTGGTTCGGTCTGAAATAGCAGTGATGAAGCCGGCTGCTCAATGACCCAGCATCCTCCAAATGCTGTGGTCGCCAGGCAAAGAAGAGCCACCCTGCGAGGCAGGCAAAGGTTGGGTTACACACTTAATGGTTTAGTGGTTCAGGGCGACATACTTCTTAAGAATCTTACTCTGGGTCTTGTGCATCGGAGATTGGGGCCCACACTTGCAATCTGCTTTGAAGTTCAGTAGGCTCGCTTCGGGAATCGAGAGATACTCTTAAGACTCCACATGCATATATGGCATTGGAAGTACTTCAAGGCTTTAGGTTGTATAGTTTCGATATCCCAATTGTGACGGCTCTCGGGTTTACCTAGACCTAGACAAACCCTAAAAAGCTGCCTCCACAGGAACCCAGAGCCCTAGAAGCCCACTCCGAACCCCTCGAGCGGAAGAAACCCTAATCAACATCTTTTGGGCCAAAAAAGGAACTCTGCATCTATAGGCCTGATCTTTTAAAGATTATAAGAAGCATGCCTGATTCAAGCCCAATAACCAAAGACCCTGATGCACTTGAAGCTCAAAGAAACATACCTGGCAACCCAGAAGTGACCACATGCTCTGGGCACAGAGATGTTTCGGATCTTTAAGTTCACGAAGCTTGGCACAGAAATCCTGAAATCTTATAGTTGTCTTAACTCCTAGGTCACCAGAAACCCTCCCAGGATAATCAATATCTAGCGACAATCGGCAATTGAGACAAGAAGGTACTCATCCCTGATGGAAGCAGGGGTAACTGAAGTTATAATCATTTTATCTTAGTTAAGATGTTTATATAATATAATATATATATANATATATATATACATATCGACATTATATAATTAAGTGCCATTCCTCTATAATCATGTAAAAGCCCCGAGCCCCACAACCCCTGGGTCTGGTATATCACTGGTGGCCAAGCAGAACTTCCACGCGGACAACCCAGGGCAGGTGGATGCCAAATGCCAAAGGGTCACTCCACAGCTACGGTCCCTGTTCCTGGCGTGAGCTGGGCACATCTGGTACCATGGACGCGTACGCTGCGCGTCTCCGGCCGGAGTTCGGCAGCACGGTTCATTTTCGGCCCCCTGTGGTCGATGATGCGGCTTCGGGTCTCAGAACCATTGACCCGGCCGTCTTGGAGCTGTGCAAGATGAATTGGGGCACAAGCTCTTGCTTTCTTGGGGGCCTGAAGAAGCTCCTTGAGCTCCTGGTGATGGAGCGGAACAGTTCCCCCCTCCGAAATCGTGCTCCCGCCTCTCCTCTTAGGGTTTATAGTGAAATCTTGCAGCACTGCGGGCCGCTTATCACTGTAACCCCCCCGATTTTGGTTTAGTGGCGGTGGTGCAAGATTTCTCCCATTTGGGTATACCACTCAAGATTCCTCCCAGGGGTCATGCCAACAACTCGGGGTTTGTCTATCGAAGACCGACATGTAGAAGCCTCATGTTATTATAAATATATAAATAAATATATATATATATATATATATAATATACATATATATATGTATGTATGAGTATACTTCTGTTCTAACATATATATTGTATTATAGTTAAGTTGTTGGTCTTAGGGTTTCTGTAGTCTATATATTACAAGGAGACCCAGCAGAGGTTATCCATGATGTGTTGCAAGGTATGAATAGAGTGTCGGTACAAATGATTTTATCGTTGTCTTCTATAAGTGGTCTCAGCCCCTGCAGAATAAACCCGTTTTAAGCCTTGTACCCTTCAAGACCTGCAAACATTTAGCCAGCCTAGATTCAAAAACTGATTTGAACCTTGACCCTTCAATTACATAGCTCATCCCAGATTCCCTTTCTCGATAGTTGACCCTGAAATCCTACAACCCGACATATTCCAGAAGCTTGCAGGGACACCTCCCTAGAAACCCTAAATCTGTAGGAATAGGTTTGCCTCCGAGCTGAAGGTCAATACTAGTCTGGGTTGGAAGGTGTGGTGGATTAAGTGTATGCTAAGTAGACAGGGTGCTCCACGATTTGCTGGAGCTTGGATCATAAGGGTTTCCCTGGCCACAAACTATATAAGCATGTAGGAGCAGCAGTAAGGATAAACTTCGAAGAATTGCAAGCATAATCTGTCCCTTGAGAAGTGTACATCGTAAATGGGGTAGTATCGGGGGTGCATCATAGGTGTCACAGGTATATATGCAAGAAGTGGACCAAGAACAAGTGTTACAGGGTCCCTTAGAAAGCACAAACCATAAAGACTGCTAGCATGATGATTTCTACAATTGTAGAAAACAAACATATACAAGTCGCCGAGACAAAGAACAGATCAGGCGGCCTAAGCTATCATAGCGGTTTGCGGCTATGTAGAGTTGAGGGTTCTTCGTTTCAGTTTCGTTGATTTCGAAATTAGGGCTTTCTAACTTTGGGGACTCTTGGGTTGAAGGCTTGGCAACAGAGTGTCTAAGGCTTAGGTTTTGGGGCCTTCCGGTGTATAGGCATGAATATCACACCCCCTGCTGTGCAACCCAAGAATAATGTACTCCAGAGCAGAGGAACTGAAGCAAATAAGGACTCAACACAGCCAATTCTGAATTCGACGTAGACACTTGCACCAGCCAGCCCCGATTCTGCATTAAGTCTATCCCCTCGGCAGCCTATGAACAGTTGGATATTAACACCTATAGGACACACAGCATGGTAAACGACCTCGATGCAGGCCAGACATGCTATCCGTCTTCGCGCTTTCGAACCCTACAGCTGGAAACCAGGCAGACTGCAGGGGGAATAAGATCACTGCTTTCCAGGAAGGATGTCAATGATGTCTACCATTGCCAGGTTCAACTGTCTAAAGATTGAGCATTCATGGCCAGAGTTGCCGGTAACATCCACCATGCTGGGGGCTCCGGCCATACACACATGTGTTGCCTAAACAGAAGTGAAGTGACAACCGGCCGGTGAAATAGACAGTGCTTCTTGCCCTGCACATATTTTGGGAAGTCAGGCCCCATGACAGCTATGAACATGTCACTTGGAGTAACATGCGTCCGTTCGCATGGTGTCACTCTGCAACCGTCTACATAGCTTCGCCCTACACTCAAGAACATGCCAATTTGTATAACATAGTGTCGGAATGCCATGGCAACAAGCATGTCTCGTCCTCCTCCTCACTTCCTTGGGGCAGATTGCACAATCGCGTAGCATGGCACATGTACCTTGGCCTTAATCTGGCGGGTTTAGGCAGCCGGAGTTTGGGGATCTGGCTGACCACCCATGTAAAGTACTTCCTTTTTAACCTGAAACTAAGATCCTGTACCCCTCAAGTAGCAACTGGAATTGAAAAGTCAGGGTCTTCAGAATAACCAGACATAAAACCCTAACCTCAGCCCCTGCCCCACAACACCTTCAAGCCAACACATATGCTGAATAAAGCTGTGAATCTAACAGCCCAGAACCTGACTCCAGAAGATACAACGGAACTGCCGCGTGCACCGGAAAGGTAACAATGATGGCATGCCGATGCCCTGCAGCAAATGCCACAGAGAGGCACATCTAGGTATTTGGAACATTGCTCCAGTAGCTATCAAGGGTTGCACCAACACTATGTAAATTCTGCAGAGAGTCCAGGAAGGCTTCGGTTAATCAAGATAAATCAACAGTGAGATTGCAACACATTCGGATTGAATCTTACCTTGCGGCTAGGACTTCCAAAGCACATGGCATTCAGCAGCACTTCTTATAGAAAACTTGGATAAGGGATTAGGTGGTCAGGGTCAATAATGTATTAATTATTCACACACTTGCAATCTCATGTTATACAAAATGTGATCTATACATAGAGTGTAAGAGAGCAATCTCATAGGACAAGGCTCAGTCTCGATATTGGTGTGCATAGGTAGATCAAAGGGGTCATAGTTAAAGATATATAATCCCCAGTCTCTCTCTCTCTCTCTCNATAGAGTGTAAGAGAGCAATCTCATAGGACAAGGCTCAGTCTCGATATTGGTGTGCATAGGTAGATCAAAGGGGTCATAGTTAAAGATATATAATCCCCAGTCTCTCTCTCTCTCTCTCGCTCTGTCGAAAATATAGAGACCTTCATATTATATATATATAATATAATATATATATATATTTATATTTATATTTATGTTATATATATATATATTGAGATCTACGACAAGGTTCGAGATGGCAGGTGCACATACATCATTGATATATATATATATATTTACATATACACACAGATGTACAATATATATATATATATATATATATATATATATGGGCATCGACCGAAATTGAAAGACATATAGAGATACAGGTGGAGCTCGAGATAGCTCTAAAGGGATCAAGATGCAGATAGAGTCGGATAATATACTGCAATGTNATAGAGTGTAAGAGAGCAATCTCATAGGACAAGGCTCAGTCTCGATATTGGTGTGCATAGGTAGATCAAAGGGGTCATAGTTAAAGATATATAATCCCCAGTCTCTCTCTCTCTCTCTCTCGCTCTGTCGAAAATATAGAGACCTTCATATTATATATATAATATAATATATATATATATATATATTTATATTTATATTTATGTTATATATATATATTGAGATCTACGACAAGGTTCGAGATGGCAGGTGCACATACATCATTGATATATATATATATATATATTTACATATACACACAGATGTACAATATATATATATATATGGGCATCGACCGAAATTGAAAGACATATAGAGATACAGGTGGAGCTCGAGATAGCTCTAAAGGGATCAAGATGCAGATAGAGTCGGATAATATACTGCAATGTNATATATATATATATATGGGCATCGACCGAAATTGAAAGACATATAGAGATACAGGTGGAGCTCGAGATAGCTCTAAAGGGATCAAGATGCAGATAGAGTCGGATAATATACTGCAATGTAAACATATTTGTTTAGTATAATATATATATATATGAGTGTGTGTGTGTACCTCGGATAATATTTCTGCTTTAGGCCGCTAGTGCTACAAATTGTCATATCTTCAAAGCTGCTGAAGCAAAAGCCCCCCTAACCGAGGTGCTATAGAACCTCTACCTTCGTCCCTTCACCCATGCAAGGTACTTAGACGTCCTGGGTTTTGGCACATGTAGCGAACGAAGCCCACCCCTAGGGCCCTAGGCTTTCGGCACATGTAATAATTGGAGCCTGCCTCGAGGCCATCAAATTGGCCGCTCGGACCCGGGGAAGCGTCGCGTCACCCTCAGGGTTGCCTGGGCAGCGGCCAGTAGATCCTCTGCTTGTAGCAATAAAAGAAGAGCAAACCACACCAAGCCAATGTAAGAATCCATTCCGGTTCCCCCGCAGCACAGCCGTCAAGGAGGCCCTTAGATTCAGCACAAGCGCTAGGCAATCATTGCGGGCTGGAAGTTGGAAAAGTAAAAGCTTGAAACATTAAGCTGGGGTGCACAGAGTGCATGGGAGTAAATACTCATGTCCCAATAGGCTGAGAGTCCCCATCCCACTGTTCTCATTAATGTTCATGGAGGCAGTGTATTGGATATCCATGGCTACAGTCCTTTTCCCAGGAAACATTCTCTTCATTGAGCTTGTTGCCACAGCAGACCCAGCGAAGGATTCGATGAAATCATAGCCACATCCCTCCTGAGTAGACAGCACATCCAGCACAAGCTTTCAAAACCACTGGAGTAATCTAAACTCTAAACCCTAAACCCTCCGACCCAAAAATGTGTTTGGGAGTGAGTACCACCCTCAGCCTCTCAGACTTTCACGTAGGCCTGATACTAAATAACATTGTCTGTATATATATATATACGTAGAGACAATATACGGAAAAGTGCATGAAGTTCCAGACCTTGTGCAACTTACGAGAATGAAGCAAACCTTAGACAGATTCGATATCAGCCTTTGTAATTGATCATGACTACACACATACAACAGCCTGACACCGGATGGGACCGACTCCAGAAACCTCGTGGTGGAACCAACAGCGAAAGCGCATCGAAGTCGTGCACAAGATTAAGGAGCACGAAGATTACCAGGCCTACAATACGGCACGGCTCTGGTGCATGCGTTGGAAGTCCGAGCCAATGACTCCGAACCCAATGAAGTCCAGAGCAACTCTGCATCTATATGCCCGAGCTCTGAAGCACAGCAACCGGCCAGCATCACGGTGCCAAAGCAAGACCCGGCGACCACAATCCTAGCCCGATGCCCTGGACATATAGTGACCTTTGTCCTAGAACCCTGAACCTCGGCCGTCTCTATGTTTTCTAGCATTAGCATGCTGAGATGTGCAAAATGATCCTTGAAAGGCTCCGGCCATCAGGCTAGTGGGACATCAGCATTGAAGAAAACATCACAGTATAACTGCATAAGTTGTTTCCAGGACATCAGTTATATGTACATATGCTACGTCAGACAAGTATATAAGACACGATATGATATCATGTGTTCGATGGTTGGTGTGTATGAAGAAGCATGTCGATGCTCAGAACACGGACTGCTAGGGGGTTTCATCGGGTTTTATATATACATATATATATATATGTATTATATGTCACATTATATATATATATATATCTGTGTGTGTGTGTGTCTGTGCGTAGGCCGTTGGTGTTTGGGGGTTTTTACGGTGCTGGGTTTCACAGAATTGAGGGCTCTAGGGTTTGTTTTTTTTTCGGAAGGTTGGGAACTCAGGCCTTGGGGCCTTATCTACTGACAGCTAGCACCTTAGCTAAAGCACAAACCCTGCATAAACCCCTAAACCCCTGAGCCCCAAACCCCTAAACTAAACCCATAACCCCAACCTCCCAAACCGGAACCCCCCAAACCCCTGAACCCTCGGGCCCTAAACTTAAACCTCTTAAACACCAAACACAGGAACCCCAAAACTCCAACCCTCTACGCCCTAAAACCCTTAACAAGGCCCCTCTAAAGCAAAAAACCCATGAACCCCAACTCCCAAAGCATCCCGCAACTGAACCAGGTTCCCATGACAAGCCACGTCGTTGCTCAGGTCAAGAGAGCCGTTCCAGAGAAGCAGCAAGCACGCAAAGGCGAGAACCTCCAGAAGAGGGCTTAAGTCATGTGTCCCAAGCAGGTTTGGGTGTGAAGTTACAGGGTCTTCAGGTTTGGGCTGAGCTCTCGTTTTACGGTTGGGTGCATCACTGCAGCATACAATACCCCCTGGCACCTTGGGAGCTCCCACATGTCGAAGCCGAAGTAGTATCTCTGCTTCCGTCCAAGAACCCATGGCAAAGCAAGTACTATATATGATAAACCTTGCAAGAGAAGCCCCTTATTGTGTTGTATCATAGACCCCGGCATGGCATTGCAGGCAACAACATGAATTCTTCAGCCTGCAGAATCCACTTCTAGAAGCCCAAAAGCTCTGATGGATAATGGCAATCACTGCAGCATGACACCGTGAAAGCACTCAGACTGTCATCATTGCAATTGCAGCTTGGGACCCCCAAGAACACATGCACAGGAGTGCCAGCATTGGTGCCACAGTCAAACACGCCAGCTTTCACGGCTTTTCGCTTGCCACGAAGAGTAGACTGAACCTGCGCAGACAATGTGTCCCCCATGAATATTCAAGCACTAGCACCATGATCAAGTGGTAGAGTCCGATTGTCCGAAACGGCACACAGACACAGCTGCTTTGGGCAACACTGGATGGTGACATGAATCATTTTTCCCCGATAGCAGCGTCATCACCCAGCGAGTCTATTGGGCACGTTTGAATAAGCTGCAAGACAGACCCCATGACACCGGCGCAGTGTCATTGTGTTCACAGACCAATATGATACCGCTAGCAGGCTTAACCTACATCGGGCTTCAGTGTTTCAAGACCCAGATAGGAAAACCTACAAAGGGATGGGGATCTTACATTAACAGTTCAAGGAAAGATAAGCACTATAGCTGATGTACTCAGTTCAAACACAGTAAGAACTGCAAGCGGTCATGACATCAAAAGTTGGACTCACTAGACACCGGCAGCAAGAGAGCTCTGGCTCTGCTGTAGATGCACAGGTGGAGGAGTCGGGTCCTCGTCAAATCAATGATGGCCTTGTGTCGGAATTGCTAACTCACAGTGCTATCTACAAACCCATAGGGCGCAGCTCTAACTTGCATAGCACTGGCAAGATTACTTGGGGCTTGTCATTCACAGGTTTAAGCAATGGTTTAGGTTTCAGACTTTAGGGGTTTAGGGATAGGTGACCGGGTGTTTAGTTGTATAATGGAGATGTATGGAATTATAAGGATGTAGTCTGACAGCATGTAGTCTCCTATCTGATGGTGTGTCCTGGATATATAGTTGAATCTTCATATATATATATACATCCATCATATATATTTATAATTTATATATATTTCTTTTATGTAGTACGTATACATATTATACACATTTATAATTACATATTTGTATACTGCACATTCAGGGGTAGGGAGAGAAAGCCAGCGAGGGATAACCATTAAGAGACATGAGTATATACACCCCAAACCTATCAAAACAATGCCGTTGCATCCCAGCAACCTCAGTCCCTCTTCTCCAGAGTCTTCAAGAAGTCATCCACACCTGCCTGGATGTAGCCCCAGGGGTTTCCCCAGTCCGTCCAGCGCCGCATGTTCAGCTGCACGAAGTCGTAGAATGAGTACTGCATGTGTTTCAAGTTTGTGAAGCTTCTTGGGTGGGGCAGGAAGGAGGTTTAAGAGCTGGGCAATTAATTAATGTAATATATATATAATTATATATATATATAGAAACTTTGCACAACTGCTGTCCTCCGCTGCTCCCTTGTCACGTCCAGAAAGCTTTGGCTGGATCTGCGTGCGGAAGGCATCCACACACCTGGAGTACTTCTGCAAGCCTTTCTGGGTTGTCGGCAAGCCACGCCTCGCAAAGCTTTTCGGCAAAGTCGATGGATCCACCGGCAGGTCATCTTTCACTGACGGTGCCGGCTCCTTGCGCTTCCTTGCACTCTGGGCTTGCTGGGCAACCTCTGCCTGGCCTGCACCCTCCTTTGGCTCCTTTCCGTCGTCTGTGGATCCCGGCTTTGTCTTCTTTCCCTTGCCTGCAGACTTTCCTGTGGACTTCTTGTTATTCTTGGCACCAGGCTTTCCCTCCTTTGGCTCCTTTCCGTCGTCTGCTGACTTGCTGTGCTTTGCCTTCTTTCCCTTGCCCTTTCCCTTGCCTGCGGATCCCTCCTTTCGCTCCTTTCCCTTGTCTGTGGATCCCTCCTTTGGCTCCTTTCCCTTGTCTGCGGATCCCTCCTTTGGCTGCTTTCCCTTGTCTGCGGATCCCTGCTGCTGCTTTCCCTCGTCTGCGGATCCCTGCTGCTGCTTTCCCTTGTCTGCCTCCAAAGGCTGCTGTCCATTGTCTGCAACTGTTCCCTCCATTGGCTCCTTTGCCTCTTCCTCCTCCACCTGCTGATCATACTTTGCATCCTCTGGACTGGGCAACCGAACTGCAGCAGCTGGGCGCTTCAGCGCCATCTTTCCCTTGGCTTTCGCCTTTGATGTTGCTTTTGCCTTTGCTTTTGACTTTGGCTCTGCTTTCTCCTTCTTGCTGGCATGCGCTGACTGCACAAGGTCCATCTGGGCATCTTTTGACACCACCGGTTCCTGACAGTGATATTGGCAATAGACCCTAAGGAAAAAACTATAGTCAAGAGACACTTCATGGGATTATTGAGCAGTTTGTCTGTCAGGGGCTCATGTATATCAATATATATATATATATATGTATATACACACATATGTATATATAAGAGTATATTATTTTATATTAGTATAAATATATATATATATATATATATATTAGACGATATTATTATAATATACTTCAATTAAGTTGTTGGGTGTTAGGCTCATGCGTTTAAGAGTAAACAGAGACAAGCACAGAGAGAGGAAGAGTGACCCAGAAAGAAAGATATGTATAGGGCACATGCTACCCTTTTGTGACACTCACGGCTTAACAATTACACAACTCTCCAGAAGAGCGATAACCCAGAAAGTTAATGCAGACATAATTGCATATTCGACGTGCATTCAAATCATTCCTAAAAGCAGTTGGTAGCCCACCCCTTGTACCAATAAGCCCTGCCTCAAAGTCGGATTCATCCTGCATGCGAGTTTCATCCTCCCAGGGCTTTTCCACATCCGGCACATATGTGTCCACCAAGTCAGGGTTCACACAGGAAGCAGGCGGACCTGTCACCGGCATGGACAGCTAAGTTGCATGCATGGGTTGCAAGCCCCACGAATTTAGAGGTTGTGGATTTGGACTCTCAGAACTTGTAAGGGTTTAAGGGTCTAGGCTAATCAAATATATATATATATATANGGACAGCTAAGTTGCATGCATGGGTTGCAAGCCCCACGAATTTAGAGGTTGTGGATTTGGACTCTCAGAACTTGTAAGGGTTTAAGGGTCTAGGCTAATCAAATATATATATATATATAGATTATATATGTATATAACCGAGATATAGATAGATAGTTTTTTTCTGGACAAATCTATATAAGAATACCAGGCAGAAAGATCATTAGCTTGGCCTTTGTGTANATATATATATATATATAGATTATATATGTATATAACCGAGATATAGATAGATAGTTTTTTTCTGGACAAATCTATATAAGAATACCAGGCAGAAAGATCATTAGCTTGGCCTTTGTGTATGAGAGGACCATCATGATATAATGCGGCAACCCTATATATATAATATATAACATATAATATAATATAATATAATATAATATATATATATATATCACCTGTGGTACCAGCAGCCGAAGCCCCTAGACCCCGAAGTCGTTAAAGCCTTCAAACCCCAGAACCCTCAAACCCAAACCCCTTAAATTAAACTGCTAAACCCAGAACCAAACTATTCACCACACTGCCTTCGAAGCAAACCGTCTTCTCGAGAGAGGCTTCGTAGTAAAGAGTCCGAGCCGTGCTTTTTGCAGGTGACCCTGCATCTGGCCCTGCCGACGATGACGCAGTGCTGCGATTCCTGTTGGAGACTGGGCTTTGCACGGATATGCTTCGGATTCTATAGTTACCGGTTGGAAGTAAGACAAACACCCCAAGCCTTGATTCAGACCACATATAGATCGAGTTCAGGGCTTTATGGTTCTGGGTGATATTAAATTTTAGTATAATTATATATATATATGTATATATATATACAAAACTTCTCCAATTGAGGGGCATGGCTCGTGAAATCATTGAAGCTCTGCAGCTTCTGCTTGCACAGCTCTATGAAAGCATTCTTTTGCTCCGGAGAAAGATGGTCACTGACCAAGGGCTCGATATGCTTCCCACGTCGAAGGCTAGGAGGCCCAAATGCAGAAGGCCGAAGTGCGGAAGGCCGAGGTGCCGAAGGCACCGGTGTAGGTGTTGAGGCAATGGAAAGCACCTCCGGGCTGGAGCCAAGCATCTCAGCAGGGCTCGCCGACAGAGGCATCCCTCCATCCTCGAAGATCATCTTGTAGCTCGGCTCCATCATCTCCTCGACCTGCTTCGTGGTGTAGGCGCGCTTGTAGATCGGTGAGTTTGGTCCCAGGCTCCCCTGGCTCTCATCTGCAGTCTCCATGCTCTGGATCATCTCCTGCAGACTTTTGGGGTCCGACTCAGAGTCGTTCGGCTTGGCCAGGGGATGACTGTCATCCTCCAGCGCCTCCAACACCTTCTCGGGGACGATGTCGCCGTCCTCACTGACAGCCTTCATGGCTTCCAGGGTGTCATCCATCTCCTGCTCCGGCTGCGTGTCCTGCAGCGTTGCACCATCGCACCCAGCTTCATTGCTGTCTTGGCCATTTTGGCCAACATCGTCGGCACCATCCTGCCCATCCATTGCACCAAGATCTTCGTCAGCACGGCCGACGTCGCCATGCTCATGCACAGCATCCCCTTCCCCACCCTCATATCCATCCTCCAAAGCTTCATTCATCACATCGGCGCCTTCATCCGCTGCCGGGGCCGGAGCTTCATCAGCACGAAAATGATGGCCCAAGCCAGCTTCCTGTTGCAGCTATACGATGGCCCTACCCCCGGTACTACATAATATATATATATATAGATATAGATTTATTTATTTATAGGGTTTATATGTATAAACCCTAAACCCTGAACCCATATTATAGTATATTGATTATATATTATTATATTATACTATAATATAATATTATATTATAATATATTATATATATTATGATGGAAACCCTTCAGAAAACTCTATGTGGAGAAACACATTTGCTTCATTACACATCACCGGCATAGACTTTAGGGTTTCGCCACCGAGCCTCGGATTCTGGGGTTTATAGCGCTTACAGCATATATATGTTTAAAATTTTCGATCTTTGGGCTTCAGGGATCCAGATATATAGGTTTTGTAGCTCATGTCCCTTTCGAAGCCTGCTTCTGGTACTTGTAGCTCGCCGACAGAAGCTCCCAGACCTTGATGTTGAGCCGGTCCTGATGTTGCATGTCTGAGCCAAGTTGTTTCAAAAGCTTTTAAGAAGCAGGTGAACGTAGCAATCGATCTACATCATTAAAACAGCTGTTGTACCTATAGATCCAAGGGTCTCGTGGCTTCTCTGGCCTCACTACCTTCGGGCGGAAGAGGGTGATCAACTTGTGCAGGTTCCATGCATCTTTAAAGGCCCAGACCTGAGCGCTAAAGGTCTCGTCCGTCTGGTACGTGATGATATGACGTTCATACCACAAGGTAATTGCCACCACGAGTATGTCCACAGGGTCGGCACTCACACGATGACGACTCACCATGTTTTGTGCCACACCCATCAAGACAGGGTGGTTGAAGGATGCATTCGCCAATGAGATGTTCATCACACCAGAACCCGTGCAGTCCTGAAGCAGGTGCTTCTTGCTCTGAGCAAGATCTTGCACCTCTGTATAAGCGTCCCACAAAAGAACGATTTTCTTAGCATCTTCCTCCGAAGCTGGAGGCCCATCCTTAACGATCTTCTTCGGCATCCCAGTGGTCCCACCCGAGATAAAAGCTGGAAGTCTTAGCTCCCGGGCTTGCAAAGCTTGATGTTCATAAAAAGGGATATGCAGCAACAAGCACATTCAGGGCTGAAGACTCAATCATCCCGACTGCAGCAGATCCCTGTCCCAGACCCGAAGCAACTGCCCGAAAAGCCCTAAAGCNTGATGTTCATAAAAAGGGATATGCAGCAACAAGCACATTCAGGGCTGAAGACTCAATCATCCCGACTGCAGCAGATCCCTGTCCCAGACCCGAAGCAACTGCCCGAAAAGCCCTAAAGCTTGCGTGGGAGGGCGCACCTCCTTTGTAGCTGAGGACATGCATCCGGAGCCACCCTATTGCTGGCAGCCACCGACTGCTCCCATGGTTGGGCATACGGAAACAAGATCTTTTGTGGGCTGGCATAAGGATTTATATTATTTAGGGTTTTAGTCTTAGGGGTTCTATCTAGGGTCTGAACACCGAGGCTTCACAGAGCACCTCAGGGATGAAGGTCTAAGCTGCAGGGTTATATCAANCTGGCATAAGGATTTATATTATTTAGGGTTTTAGTCTTAGGGGTTCTATCTAGGGTCTGAACACCGAGGCTTCACAGAGCACCTCAGGGATGAAGGTCTAAGCTGCAGGGTTATATCAACAGTTAGAGCACCGAAGCTTCAGAAAACAACTGCTTAGAAGATTCATAATCAGGGTTATATGGGGCTGACGAATCGAAGCTTGCAACCTCGGCAAGTACGACCGTTAATGCATTAGACTCTCAACCCCACATAAGGTGAATATAGAATATACCCTGCCTATATACATTGACCAACTTGATCCGGAAGCTACCCTTGGTCATCAAATGCCACATGCAGAGGTCCTGAAGCAGGGTTTTCAAGCGTTCGAGGGTTTCTAAGCGTGGGCGTGATATCTAAGCGTCGCCTAGAAAATGGAAGGCGTTCCAGGCTGCAGGTANCATCAAATGCCACATGCAGAGGTCCTGAAGCAGGGTTTTCAAGCGTTCGAGGGTTTCTAAGCGTGGGCGTGATATCTAAGCGTCGCCTAGAAAATGGAAGGCGTTCCAGGCTGCAGGTATAGATCGTGATCATAATTTTCGATATATGTTATCCAGCTTAAGGGGTGTGCTAGGGCTTATAGGGGCTTGATTCGAAAATATACCCACAAACAAGCCCGATAACCCCAAGCCCCGAATCCCCGAAAGAAGCGATCCTCAACATTCAAGCCTCAGAGCCCTGAACCCTGAAGGAGCGCGCAACAAGAAACCCTCAAAAGCCCAAGAGCCCCGCAACAACTAAGCTTCAAAAACCCGATAAATCTTAAGCCCTAAACCCAAAAAGCAGACGGGAGGCCTCGAAGTGTTGCTGTGGGTTCTTCCGGGTTTCGAGCTCTGTTATTCTTATGAGGCTTCAGTTGGGAGGTTTTGGAGACAGGATCTCCTTTTCCGGGCTTCGAGCTCTGGGGTTTTTGCGGGTTTATTCTTATGAGGCTTCAGGGTTGGGAGGTTTCGGCCCCAGCGGACTCCTCTCATTTCCCCCGAAGCGCTCAATCGTCGGAGTCGAGCGAGCTTCCGACAGCTTGTTGTGCCAGCGAATACTGGCCTGCCATGCCCAACGCTCCAACACCGCACGTCCCAGAACTCGAGGATTTTCCGATACCGCAAGTCTTGGATGCAGGCNGACAGCTTGTTGTGCCAGCGAATACTGGCCTGCCATGCCCAACGCTCCAACACCGCACGTCCCAGAACTCGAGGATTTTCCGATACCGCAAGTCTTGGATGCAGGCTCGGGAATTGGGCGTTAGGCAGGTTTACATAAGGCCTTTAGGGTTTGCACACCCGAATAAATCATAGACGCCGAGTGTCCTCTTGAAAATCCTCCTCCTGGTAGTTCGCCACCCGCAGTGGGTTGGTTAAGCGAGCACAATCCAAAACTATATGCTCGAGCCTTGGCTGACGATGGAAGGAAGCTGCACATCTTAAGTTGACCGGATTGAAACTGGACAAAGCAGCCCAGCACTATGTTAGCCAAGACTCGCATGGAGTTTGGGGCGGATCTTCCAGAGGATCTGATTTTCTTCCAGCGCCTGACGAGCGAGTCCTTGGATTGCAGTGCCGAGGCTTCGGGCTCAGCTTGTGTACAGCTAGCTGTTAAGGCATCGGTGCCAGGGCTCCCAGAAGCGCAGCATGGTAGAGGTGATTGAAGAATTCAGCTTTCTCCAATTCTGCACTCACGACACCGGCATGCGCAAAAGTGTCACGTAGCTGGTCCAGCCCAACGAAGACCCCTGCTCGGAGACAATCATGGTGGCTGCCACTCTTGACAGCGACATCCTGCGCACGGCTGGGGTGTTCGTTTCTGTTTGGGTTGTGGCTTCAGCTACCGGGCCTCTGCAAGGATCAGCTTTCCAAGAACCAGAGCTTTCCAAGCATTGAGTTCCTGGGCACCAGGGTGTGTCTGTGTCTGTGTGTGTGTGCGCATGTGGGTGTGAACGGTTTTATTGTAGGCCGGTGTATACCGACAAAAATTGCTGCTAAGTCGGCCGAGATTCGATCAGCCATTCCGCACGTGATTGCACGAAGTCGCGTTTCGGTGGTGCAGGGAGGACATCGATGGCGGAATTCTTTATTAATGTTGACTCCACCACCGTTGTCACTTCAGTCAGTCGCGGAATCTTCTCATCCGCCCACGAGAGATTAGCCATTGCACGTACGAAGCAGATCGACTTAAAGGGCGCAAACTAAGCAGACCTATAAAGATCGTGCACCTGCATGGCACCTATAGCCGGTTTCATGGCTTGGCACCACAATCATTCACCATCCTCGGGCCTAAAGACGACAGTTGCATCACCAACAAGGCCTAAACATGACAGTTTCAGCACCCCGCCCAAACACACATCAGTTAAGGGACTTTCCGCTACTATAAATACATGTAGACCCCAAACCCATCACTTGGAAGACCCTGGTACCGATCCATGCAGACTTAGGGGAAGAATGCAGAAGGTTCAAAGCTGTGCAGTTGGTGTAGGGTCTAAGCTTAATATCCCGCATTGGGTTTGCAACGAAGCCTCTGCTCACAAAAACAGTACACCACATACCATTACGCAGCCCCCACGTACAAGAATTGTTCCTCCCTCCTACTTTTGTCTTTGGCATGAGATATGAATATCGCGACCGAAAGCGAAGCCGACTGGTTCAGACCCCCAAGCCTTATCCCCGAAATGCTAGAGTAAGAAGCGGTGACTGAAGTTAGCACCCAGAACTTGCAGTCTGTGGACCTCATACCACCAAACCAGATTTCCGCCATCGAAAGTTTCTGCGATAGTGATTGTTGTAGGTGGCTATGTTTTACAAGTTGTGTATTCGCTGCACAATAAGGTGGTTCTCCAGCTAGCCCTTTTGAAGTAGAGAGTGGCATAATATGCAGGCTGCTGCCTCCTGCGCATGTTTTTATTACAGGGTTGATGCGTCGGTTTCGAGGGTGGGGGGCCTTCTTATGCATCCACTATGCGTTCTGGTGTAGATCAAGGACTCCTGTGTGCATGGTCTAGGTTGGCGCTTAACCTGCTGGTTGCCCGTGCATGCGTGCTCGTTATTTATATTTTCTGTTTGGCTTCCTGCATGGGTTCAACTAAATTTAACCCGCTCAGGGACTTAAGTTTTCCAGTTGCCAACGACAAACAAGCTGCCGTTGCCTTTTTGCAGTCGAAATCGAGCCTTTCACACATGTTATACATGTAAGTTCACCACTTTAGCAAAGTTGCTGGTATTTGGGCTCAGTTGCATTTTTTCTGCTACTGTCCTAAAGGCGCCTGTTTTTTGAAAGCTGCTTGTTATTTTTGCAACTTTGGCGCTCCAGGATTCCAGTACTGTTACATAGGCTTTGCGCAGCTCCATGCGCAATGTTGGGCGATTGCGGAGCCCTTTGAGGTAAGCAAGCAAAGAACAAGCTGTCCTTGCGTTGTCCACAGCCACAGCTACCTCCGAAAGCTGTGCATGCTCATGTATGCAGCGCAATCCGGCGCTCTCCTTCGCTCGACTGTCTGTGCATGGACCTTTTTTTGGCCTCGGGCGCGCCAGCCGGAGTAAAGCGGGCGGGAAGCTGCGGCACGAGCCAGTTCGCGCAATTTCGAATGATTTTGAATGCCGATGTAGTGACGTAGTACACTCCCGAAGAAACGGGGGTCTGAGCTCTGCTTGTTGAGGCAGGCCAGAAACAGGAGGAGTTTCTTAGTAGCGCTGACCCGAAAGAAACGGGCTCAGGCTTTGAGGGCGCTTTGACCACGAAGATTTTCAGCTGACAAGCACCGCATGTGGCTCGCATTTTGAGTGTCGCCTGTTGGGTGCTGCTGGTTTCCCGGGTCCACAAAGAAAGGCCTCTCCCGAGAGAGGATGATGGCACCGATTTTGGTTCAGGCTGTCATGAAGCTGTCGCTGGTGTGCATGGTTGCAGTAACGGTCCTTTGTTCGGAACTTACTCCGCAGTCCGCAGTGCTGGAGCTCCAGGGCAGGGCTGCAGGGTCCAGTCGGTGACTTGTGTTGAGGCCTCGTCCGATCTGGAGAGGCGGAAGATCTGGACCCGAGAGCAGGGCCCCAGGCCCTCAGCAGGGAAGGGTCAAAGGGGCTTTTAGCCGCATGGCACGCGAAGGCCACAGAGGAGTATGAAAGGCTCCGATTCAAGGAGGACTCACCGCTGGTGCCCTGCCTGCTGAAGAGGCGAGTCTGAGTCTCTGAGTCTCAGACTCAGGTACTTTATCTGGCCGCGGTGGAAATGCTCATTTGCGGGTCCTGCGCTGCAACTGCAGCTGCCATGTACTCACGCCAAGGGCACCCTGGAGGCAAAAATAGGCTGCGCTTTACGCTTTGATCTGGTCTGGATCCGCGCTCCACGGCACCTGCAGATTCCGAGGCATCAACTGAGGCACCCTGCAGGGCACGAGCAGTCGGCTCTTTTCGCTAAGGCGGTGGACCGGGAGTGCCTTTAGTGCCTTTTCGCCCTTGTCTCGTTGAGAGGTCGAACTTTGCAAAGACCCCGGCTTGGAGGAAGCGAGCGAGTCCGACAGTTTGAGGGGAGAGAGGCGGTTCTGTTCGGCGGTTTCTTGTCTACTTGGGAGGACTGCCAGCTCTACGGTGCCGACCCATCGCCAGAGCGACTCTGGTGATATTTTCCGCATCTGTGAGGCCTTGGATTTCGTCCGAGTTTCGGAGCTCAGGGCTTCGGCGTGAAAATTTCCCGCCTTCAAGCCGCTGCCCTGCCACTGCAGCTCCTGAGGCTCCGATGGTTTGGAGTGTCTGGTGGTGGAGGACCGAGCGGCCGGTCATCGGCCGGGCCGCCGCGTCTCAGTCGCTGGCCACCAGCTCTCAGTCTCATGAAGGACATTCGTAGGGGTTCCTTGCTGGACCGCTGGAATCATCGCAGCCATGACCTTTCCCCAGAGGCGGGCATGCTGTGGCTGTGGCCCGTTGCGACCTTCGCTGGCGTTACGCTCCTGCTGCCTCGCCGCAGGAACTTGTCGAGCAGGCAATGGGCTGTTGGGCCCTTCCCAAAGGTTCGTGCGATGTTTTCATGTGGCTTCAAGAGGCCTTGGGCGAAGAGCACGCTGGAACTGGAGGCGAAGGCGGAGATGCGCGAGGGGCTTTGACAAAGTGAAATTGCATGGCTTCCGAGCTCGACGGCAGGTGCTTCGCCCCAGACGAGGCCACGGGGCGCGGGCGGCGCGGGCGGAGCGGTGGCGTTCCGCGACTCTGTGACCTGCTTCTCCCGAATCCCGGCCAGGCGGGCGACGCCGGCCAAGGCGCCTTGCTTGCGGTTTCCTCGCATCTCGGCCCGCAGCGCCGCTTTGCGCCGCTCAGCGCCGGTCTGCTGGGAGGTGGCGCTAGGCTCCGCGATCGTGGCGGTGAACGACGTGTCCGCGAGATTCAGGAAGGAGGGCTCCGCGGCATGGCGCGGCTCCGGCTTCAGGTACGCCGATGTGGGCTTGATGCAGCAGCAACTCACCAAACCACACGCTGCTCCCCGAGCTCCGCTCTGCTGCGCGGCACTGTGCTGTGCGGCTGTGCTCTGCGCCCCGCACCCCGCAGCCCCTCTATAGGTAACACTCTGGGTGCGGCGGGAAGATGACGGCCTCCACCCGAGCGAGCTGGATGCAGGCTGCGACGGCTGCCAGCTCCGCCTCTTGTGTAAGCTGTGTTTTGCTGCTGCCGTTTCGAGGTGTCTTCAGTGTGGAGGTCCCTCCTGTGGCGACGACTGCAGGTGCGGTCTTCGTGGTTGGCCCCTGGAACGCTTAGCTTATCATCCGTATTGAGAGGTCCCGTTTCCACTCTGGGAGCCGTGGAAGAAAGCGTAGGCTTTCCGGCGCGGTGCGGGACTGCGGGACTGTGGGAATGGGGCAGCTCAAGAATTTTTGCGGTTCTCCGCGAGTGATGATGTGTTGGGCTTGAATCTGAAACCTCCCCAACAGTAACAGCGGCGCTTCGCAGTTTAGGGCTCTTTCTCTGTCTCTGTCTCTCCTCCCATCTCTCCCTCCCATCTCCCTCTCTGCTGCGGAACTGCGGAACTGCGGCTGGGCTGCGTGAGTCGACACAGCGGCGCAATTCCTCTTCTCTCCTCTCTTCTCCTCACCGAGTCTCTGAGTCTCAGAAATTCTCTCACTGAAGTCAGTGCTCCGCTGCAGGGGCGGGGCAGCCAGCCGGGCAGCAGCCTGCGCCGGCTCCGCGAGTGGCACGCAGCCCAGCTGCACCGGAAATTGGGGGCCACCCGGGCCCAGCCTGGGCGCTGGGCTTCCCGGCGCGGGCCCACCTCAGCTGCCCACCTCAGCCCCCCCTCTCAGCTGTTTCAGCGGTTACGCTTGCGGTTTCCTCCTTCACAGGCTTGCCTCGCCATGGAGGCGCGGAGCCTAGCGCTAGCGGAGCTCCTCCGCCAAAGATGCAGAGTGACCGCTTCCGCTTCCGCTCCGACCTTTCCGCTTCGGATTCAGACTCAGAGACTCAGACTCTCAGAGGACGAGGAAGCACAGATCCTGATGCGCTGGACCGCCATGGCCTCAGCGTCCTGGCATGTCGCGGCATGTCGCGGCATGTCGCGGCTGTCGGGCCTGGCGGCCTGACTCTGGAGCCTGAATTTCAGGTCTGCGGCATCATGTTCGGATGGCCCGCGCCTGTGCCAACACGCAGGCTCAGGACTCTCAGACCAGGGGACGTGGCACTCAGGGTGACGTTGCTCCCGGTTCTTCTGATGCAGCCTCACGAAGAAAGGTGTGGTGCCGAGAGCCTTGCATTCTCTGCTCTTTGCTTTGCTGTTTCTCTTCCGCCACCTTCCGCCATACTCTGCAGACGTTTTCACGTGTTTCGGTTGAGTTTTGAGAGGACTACGTAAAGTTTCGCACGAAGCTACGAGGCAGCATTCGGGATGGGCAAAGGTGGGCCAAGACATTCCACCACTGCACCTCCACTGCGCAGGGAGGGGACGGGCAAGATGCATTCAATCTCGAAGCACCAGAAGTCTTCAACTGATGCTGCGCTCTCATTGAAGTATGAACAGTCTCTCCAGCACCCTGTTCCCTTGTCTTCCCTGTCTTGGGGCCAAGGGTTTGCCCACGTTGGGCACTGGATAAAACAGATCGGGTCTCGTCTAGTACTTCCAAACGAAACGATAACGAAGCATCGTCGAGAGAATACGACCAAGGTTTGAGAGTTTGAAAGCTTGAAGTTTTGAAGTTCGCAAGTAGGTTTGAAGGTTTGAAAGCTGCTGGAATTCGAAAGTTTGGGCCCCTTGGTATGCACAAGCGAGCGCGCGCAAACTCAAAAATCTCGAACATGTCAAACTTGCTAACTCTCAAACTTTCGTTCTGTCGAGCTCGACCAGCTGCCCGGAGGCTGCTGTTGTCGTCCCCACACAAGGTTGTGGCCGCGAGGTTACCTACCACTAGCTGTCACTAGGTGCTTCGAACTCCAACTTCAAGCTTTTGCCGCAGACTGACTTTGAGCGATCAAAGTTTGCGAGTGTGAAACGTTGAAATGTCGATAGTTCGTTCGATTGCTTCGACTTTGAAAGTTCGACAGTCTCGAAGATCGACAATCGAAAGTCCGAAACAACTAATTTCGAAAGTTTGGAGTTTGAAGGGTTGGCTTCAGGTTCGGTCCCCGGCTGGCTTGACAGTTCAAAGAAGACTTGGAGTTCGACATCTTGAAAGTTTCAAAGTTTCAAAGTCTGAACGGCGTGAAGTTCGAGAATTCGAGAGTTCGAAGGCTTGGAATGTTCGAAGGTTTGGAATTTTGGGCAGTTCAAAGTCTTGAACGCGTCGAGGGTTCGACAGTTTGATAGCCCACCGGGTTTCGAGTTCGAAAGTTTGAGAGTTCGACAATATTGAATGTTCGAGTTTGACAAGCTTCCAAGTGTGACAGGCCACAGCTGGCGCCAAATTCGCCGCCTCTTTAAGTGATGGCGGTTCAGCTCATATCTTAAAACCGATCGATGGCGGTGTGTGATCTCATATCTTGAACCCCGATTGCGGCTGATTTCCCGTGTCAAACCGCCCTCTCATTAGGCGAGCGGGGTTGATCTCATGTGTTCATCCCGTCCCCCATAAGGCGATGGCGGTTGATCCTATGTCTCTCCATACCTGAAGCGCACCCCTTCATCAGGCGATGGTGGTTGATCCCATCTATTGAATTCGCCCCCTCACGAGGGCTTGTATCTATATAAAGCCCAACCACTCTATAGAAGATGGCCTTGTCTAGAGCCCGTCTCAGTAGGCCTTGCGATAGCGGTTGGTTTCGTATCTCAAACCCGCCCCTCATATTAGGGCACTGCGATTGGACCCATGCACAGCTTAAGCCCCATTGGGAGATGGCGGTTGCTCCCATACATTAAACAGGAGGCGATGGCGGTGCAGTGCATATCTATACCGGCCGTCGTTAGACGATGGCGCTTGATCTCATATCTTGGAACCAGCCAGCTCCTCAGTAGGCCCTGCGATGGCGATGGCGGCTGACCTCAAACATGGCATGTCTTGAACCTGACCCTTATCATTTGATCGGTGATCCAACATGTCAAACCAACCTCGTCTTTGGAATTTACATAAAATATGTTTCGAGTAGGGTGTGGTTGGAAGTTTAGTCTATTCTGGCACTTCACCCCCAAACCTTAATTGCTAAATTCCCCCACTCAAGATATAGACCCTAAACACCAGATGGTTCATGCACAGACTTCAAATGGCGCACTTTGAGTTCCAAATTTCCCTACTTCAAATTTCGAAACTTTCGTACCGGAGACCCGTGTCCTTCGTGTCCTTGACACACTCAGGCCTTTGTCTCGAAATTTTGAAGAATTCAATCTTTCAACCTTTCAACCTTCGATCCGTTCGAACGTCAAACTTTCGAACTTTCAATCTCCCAGACTCTCAAGCTTTCAATCGTTCAATCTCGGGCTTTTCAAACTCTCAAACTCCAACCCTTCAAACTTTCAAACTCGAGCCTCGGGGCGCCCTGTGGACACCTGTGTCCGCCACGGACACCGTCGCCACGTCTTCAAACTTTCAATCTCGATTCCTGTTTCAAACGTTCAAGCTCCAAACGCGCACCGCCCTTTCACCTTTCGAACTTCAGAGGTTTCATACTCCAAGCTTTTCATGTTTTTCAACTCCCCAATCTCGTTCTAAAAAGATTGCGACTTCGAAAAACCCGCTCGTGACGCTTCCTGCCGCGGGTGCCGCGGGACCAGGCCGAAGCGTTGACAGTTCACGTCCCCGCGTTCGCCTCATCAAGCGGCGGTGGTTGATCACAACATTTTCCGAACCCCCGGTCGGCAATGGCTGCTGATCACACTGCTTCAGCCGGCCCCTTCATTATGTGATGGCCGTTGATCAGTTCTCGTAAATGCAGCCCTTCATCGGCTGCTGCCGGTTATTTTGTAAACCCACTTCTTTATTGGGCGATGGCCGTCGTTCTCTTCTTTAAACTGGCCGCCTCACTCGGCGATGGCACGAAGAGACGATAGCGTTTGCTTGATCATAGCATTACTTTTTGTTGGTCGCACTTCATGGTGATGTCGTTGAAGCACATGCTTTAACTTGCCTACTCATTAGGGTTTCGGAAAGTCTAGGGTTTTGATCACTCCATTTCGCGAACCGGCCCCCTCTCTTGCCAGAGCCTCATATTAAAATCCCCCGCGAAAGACGATGGCGATGGGCGGGTTCATCAGGCCATGGCACTGCTTAGAAGAAACCAGACCGTTTTCGTGAACGCGACGGCCCCTTGTTTCTGTTGTTCGTAGTAGCTGTCCTGCTGGCTCTTCTTCAGCGGTCCGTTTCACGGCTTGCAAACTTGTGGGAGAAACAGGAGCACTCGGGACCGAAACTGCCGATGTGTGTTCCGAAACTCAAGCCCGAAACTGCCTGCCGCAACTGTGGGCAGCCCATCGCCGAATGGAGGGCGGGGTTTAACATGCATGAGCGTTTCGAGTTTCTGTTTTGGAGACCAAGGGTTCGAGCACAGCTTCATGGTGTCCCTGCTAAAATTTGTGGCGCCTCCATGCATTGGCGGGGTGTGAAGACCAGACGGACCGGATCACGAGGGCTTTCATAGTGCGTGTGCCCCGTTGGGACTCGGCACTACTCGTGCCCGCAGCATGACCTGGCGCAGGCTGGCGTAATTCGATCCGGTCATATTGGGCCGACATGCGAAGTCGTGCCACTCCAATACTTTACGGCATAGGACCTAGGAACTGAAGGTTTGTGCCGGCATGGATGCCCTCGCAATCCAATGCACTAGGAACCCAGATGTCAAAGCTGTGCGAAATCGATGATCTGTTGATCGAAATTCGAGCCGGATGTGCCTAAACTTTGTGTTTGCGGAGAGCAGTGCAGCTCTCAGCTCTTCTCTTTTGAGGCCTCGGCAGCAGCGGGAGCCTCAGAGCCCAAGAGGAGCAGAGTCAGAGCAGAGCCTCTTTTCGCCGCTCGCCGCGAGGCTCTTTCGACAATTTTTGCTGAAGTCTAAAGCTGAGTTTGCAGTCGCTTTTCTCCTGCTCAGCGGAATCTCGATGAGGCCCTGCTTGTTCTTGTTGCCCCTTTGGATGCTCTTGTGGCCGCTCGGCCAAAGGCCAAAGAGAAAGAGAGTGCCCGCCGGGCCGTCAGGCCGTGCGGTGCAGTTCTTGGGGGTTCCTCTAAGGCTTCTGGATTGTCTTCAGCTGCTCTTCATGCAGCGACCCCAGGTCCAGATCCCCTTTCCTCCCCTCCCTAAACCCAAAGCCTTTCAGGATTCAATTCATTCACCCCTTCTACTACTTCGCGCCAGGGGCCCCAAGCGCCGCCAGCCGAACATTCAACCGGTCTCCTCGCCTCAGCGCCAGGTTTTGCCACACGGTGATTCCAGCCGTCCTGGTTTGGTATCTCTTCGCCATGCAGGCGAGCCTCGCGCCAGAAACAGCGCTCAGGGACCTCGGAAAGCTTTGGCCTTGAGGCCACGGAGGAGCGCATCGTGCTTGATCAGCGGCGATCGCGCCGTGCAGAGGCTCGCAGCGCAAGAAGCTCGACGCATTTTGCGCCAGCACAGCGGGCCCGCATAACCCGAGGAGGAGAAAGACGCAAGTTGCGGTGCTGCCATGGCCCCTCTGAGCGTGGTGGAAGACCCAGCTCCGGTGCTCCTCAAGGCCCACCGGCCCGGGGATCGCCGTGCTCAGTGGTTCTGCCGTATCTTCTGTACTACTCATGTTTTTGCACCAAAACAAGTTCTGAATTCCAGCTCAGTTTTGCCTGTAGTGACCATGATTGTGGACGTTTATCTGTATGTGCCACTGCTGTAGGGCCCTTGAGCTTACTGATTGTTGTTGTTGCGGTGTTCATCTGAAAGGGCACCAAGGGCGCCGAGGCTTCTTTCTGGCGGTTTTTAGCTTCGAGGGCACACTTCAACTCAGGCCGACTGGCCTTGGTGTTAATGACGGTTTCGAGGCTTTGCAGCAGGTGCTGCGCGCTATCTTTTTCGGCATCCAGTGGCCTTTGCGCCGCACGTCACCACAGAGCACACAGTGCGGACGCTCAAGCAGGCGCTCAACAGCAGTCACATGGAGAGCCGTGTTGCGGGCTTTTGCATTATGAGCAGCAAGCAAGTCTGGTAAGGTGCCTTTTCATCTGCATAGCAGTTTGTTTGCTACCAAACGTAACTTGACCTTCGGGGCATTCCTCGACGGGCCCAGTTTGAAGAGCCAAGGGGCTCAACCACAGGCTCGGAGAGGCAAGACACAATCGAAGGGGAACTCTTGGCATTGGTCTTACACCGGCGGCGAGGAGCAGCCGCAAAGTCGGAGAGATCAGGAACCCACGCGGCTTTGGCAGACCAACGGACGAGTTGCTCACCGGCTTGCACTTCAAGCTGCAAGCAGTGGAGGCCCCATCGATCCACAACAACGTTGACAGAAAGAGGGTTGAGAAGGCAAACATGGACCTGCATAAACTTGTGGCACCCATAACAAGCGCGCTTCGAATCAGGACCATCTGCCTGGAACAGTTGGCGCCCGCGCAGGTAGGCAAACCGGCAAGTAGCCCCTTTGAAGGTACGAGTCAAGCTGTAGATCACTGTAGATAGACACATCCCCATCAGGGGCGAAGATCGTGGCACCGCACGAAATGGCGGCATCACAGGCAACGACGACGTAGGGGTCAAACCCGGGGCACGAAGACGCATCATGGTGAATGGTGTCCTGCGACCAGTAGGCCTGAAGAGCATACCACGAGTCCCTGCCCCAGTTGAAGGCATTCGCGTCGCCACGGTTAAGCGGAGGTTTTTTGCATTTGAGGCGAAGGAAGTTGCCGGGGCCGGCATCATGACCAAACAAGCGAAAGAACGGAAAGCTCTCAGACACCGGCACGACAGGGCCGACAGGGGCCTCAGCAGAAGACTCACACGGAGCATCAACATCTCCCGGCGCGTCCGCGTGTTCGTCAATCAAGTTATTGCCAGTCAGGTGCTGCGTGCGAGCCTGGATGATGCGAGCGAGCACAACCTGGACGGTCTACCAAGACGCAGCCGAGGGGGCATGACGGGCAGAAGGCCAGCGTGATAGCCGGAGGCCATGCCGTGGGACGCAAACGAAGGTGAGTCAAATCATCTCGAATCTGCCAGGACGGACACGACTGTAAGACATGGTACGCGTCTTCATCATCACCATCACAGAAAAGACAGGTGGCACTGGGCGTCAGCCCAGCCGGGTACCGCACATGCTGACTGGTAATGGCACCACAGAGCAAACTCTGCAGGGACTTTCTGAGCAATTGTATGCTTGTCAGCATGGCCTTACGACGATCTTCCGCACGTTGCAGCAGCAGCATGACACGCAACGAGTTGCGGACATGGTGTAGAAATTCAGGCTTGGGAGTGGTAAGGACGTCGACAATGACTGGGCCCATCATAGTAGACACAGTGAAGGCGAAGCATCCACTGCCGCCTGGAGGGCAAGACAGTCCGGCGCTTCGACGTCTCTGTCATCGACGAAAGCACAAGGCTTTGCCCCAACAGCTTCGTTGGTGCACCATCTGCGGATCAAGAGGTTGGACGCGAACAGAGCGAGACAACCCTGAGGGATACCTCTCTTTGGCCTCAAGGAAACTCTATCAACAGTGCGGCCGATGCGGAAGATACGTTCGTGCTGCGCATAGTAGGCAAGCCATATATACCATGTCTTCCAGGCATAGGTCAGCATCCAGTAAGAGCTGGCCAATGTGCGGAGGTTGCATTGCAACGTATCAAAGAACTTCCGCGAATCTTCAGTGTATGTATCCATGCGGACGTAGAGCCCGCTCATCAGGTTCGGGGATTTCGCCAACCAAGACGCGTTCGAGCTCAAGCTGCACTTGACATTACATGTCAGCACGAGTGCGACCAGGGACACCGCCGAACTGGTTGGCGTGAACAAGCTCGGGCATCGCGGGGCTAATCTGTTGCAAAGTGGACCAGGCCCACGCACGATAAGCCAAGCAAGCCACCGAGATGGGGCGAAGCAGAAGCCTGAGTGCAGCACTCCAAGAACAAGGACAAAAAACCGGCGGTACGAAGATCCATGCTTTTCCACTGAACAGCTTCCCAACCATGGGGCCCTCCAGCAGAGGACGCCTTAAGCTTTCGGTTGAAGCGCAGCACCATCTCAGGATCAACACCAGTCTGGCGCTTGACATTGGCAGGATTGGCGGTCAAGCAGTACAGGCGAGCACGGAAGTCACGGGCCACCATCTCACTCGGAAGAGCGTAAACGGGGACCCAGAAGCGACGCAGAGCCGCGAAGACCCCTTCAGCACCACGGTGAAGGACACTGTTCTCAAAGACAGCATTGATCTGTTCAAGGTTTCCCCCACGAATCCATTTAAAGACGCGGGCCTGATCAACACTCCAATCCGTACGGATGTGCTGTTTCCGCGCAGCAATGCGGTCACGCTTGTCTTGTTCACGTAAAGGTGCGTCAACAATGTCTTGGCAACAGCAGGCTCAAGCAGCTCAACAAGCTCGGGACAAGGAACGCTAGGGGCAAGGTCAAGCCAGGTGTTGAGCACTTTGGTGGCAGTGCGGACGGCTGCGAGGTGAGCCAGGTGACCCCGCGCAAGTTGACGACGTGGGCGCTTTGCATTCACGAGAACAACGGATGTCGGCGACAACCCCGCGACGAGCCAAACGATCATCGGGCCGACAGTGGCCACTGGCACAAAGGAGAGAAGATTCCGCAAGGATATCCTCAAAGCACTGCCTCCATTCCAGATGAGCCAGGCGGCGGAAACATCATACGAGGCACACGGCGCCCCTGCCCCTGCCCCTGCCCCTTTGCCCCTGCCCCGACTAGATTGTAGCAGAACGAAGGTGCGGAAGGGTAGTAGGTTGAGCGGCTCAGTTTTGCCTGTGACCATGAGAGGGGAGTCCGACCAATGCCAAAGAAGTCATCCGAAGAAGGAAAGTAAGTAGAAAACAAAAGCCGGATGTCTATGTCTATTACTTTATCGGACTAAACCAAGTCATGTGTTATGCAGCCAGGAGCTCATCACCCTGAACCCCGTGGCCATGCTTGGGCTGCTAAGCTGCATGCTACACGTAGCGGGCCGTGAGCTGCCGTGAGCTGTGCGATGCCATGAGGCTCGGCACCTGCGCTTCCATCCCGATCCTCCTCTGCTCGCTCTTCACCGTGTTCCAGACCAGGCCTTGGGCAGGGCAGGGCTGACGTGTCGCAACTGTTCACTCCTGGTCTAGGCACAACCTCTTGGAGTGCGAACAGCCCCAAGAAATGATAGAAAGATGAAATTCAGGCACAGTTTTGTTGGGCTGACGAGCCATGGCCGTCGGAGATGCGTAAATCCCGGGCCATGACGAAAAGTGAATATTTATCAAGCATGTGTGTCACCCCTATATGCACCACTACTCACCCTGAACAGACTCAAGGATCATCGTACAGTGGGTTGCAAACGCATCCCATCCTTCTCATCAGTATTCCTCCTTAAGACGTATCGCGTCGATGTAGCCAGCAGAGCTTCCGGGTCTTATTTTCCGCAACAAACCAGCACCTGTGCCTCTTAAGCACATGGTTTGCACTGGGCGTGTGTTTGGGTATAGGGCAGGGCTTGTGGGACGTCGAGCAAATAAAAACAGAGGCGTGGTTGGTGATTCAGGACAACGTCTGATTCGTGGTACACATCGCAAATGCAACTGTCCGAGAGATTGGTTCCAGGCTTCGGCCGTCATGCCGCAAACCATTACTTCCTGATCAAAATTGTAAGGTTTTGGACTTGGCCTGTGTGGTTTCAAGCCTACATTCGTGAGTGGTCCTGCCTGCAGGCGGGCGAGACATGCTCAGGCTCGGATCACTCCGAAATCCGAAGATTCGGAGACGAAGCCCGAAGCATCCCGAAGCGCAGGGCTTTGTGAATCTCATCTACGGCCTGCTGACCATCTTTCAGCTGGTCTTGAGCCGAAGAGACAGCGCCCAGCAGTGCGGCCGCTTGGGAGTCCCAGAGTCCCAGGCCTCCCTGTACCTCCTCTACCACCTCCGCTTCGCTCAGCTCCCGGAGGCCGTTTAAACGGCGGCTGCTCCGCAGAAACACCTTTCTTTGGCCTCCGCGAGCCGCGAGATGTATCTGGCGGCCTTCTACTTCCTGATCTCCATCCCCTGCTTCGCCGTCTGGTGGCTCGGGGGCGGTGGCCACCGAACTGGCATGCTCTCTGCACGTAGCCGACGTAGCCGCGCGCCAGGTGCGTCTGCTTGGCTTGCGCCAACCACTTTGCCAAGAAGGACGATGGAACGATGGGGCGCGGCAAAGAGAGCCCTTTGCCCGCCGTTTCTGAGGACGTGCAGCTCTGCCAGTCGCAAAGGATTGAGCGAGCCAAGGAGGCGTTGAAGACGCCGGCCGGGGCCTCGGCGGGGCCTCGGGGCCCGCATGGGCCCGCTGGGTTTCCAACTCCACTTCTTCGCAGGGGAAAGAGGGATCGTGAAGCTGCCAAGGGGCTTTCAGTTTCTGTTACCAGCGAGTCCTGGCGAGTTCTCGGTACCAGGCGGCACAATCTCACCCAAAACGAAACAGACGCGCACCCGAAAGGAGATTCTGAGTGCTTCCGAGTGCCACAAATCAGGTGCTGAGTGTTTCTTTGCTCAACTCCTTGTATGAATTCAACTGCGGCTTCAGCTCTCAGAGTCTCCAGAGGCTCTGGAAGTCTGCAGCCCTCCGTGGCCTTCTTCTCTAAGTCTCTATATATAGTCGTCAGAGACGAGGTCAAGTCTTGCCAACGTCTAGGATTCTGCACTCCAAGTTGCAGACTCCAGGCAGGTTTGCGGCTTGAAGAGCCGCTCAGGAGTCGAAGCAGCACGTGGCACAGCATGGCACGCCGGCTGACACCGCCTGACTCTGACGCGTGGACGCTGCCTGGCCGGGCGCAGCGTTTGCACGCCGCGCCGAGCCTGAAGCCGAAGGCCAAAGGACTCTGCGAGGCTCCTTGCGGCTTGCGCGCGGCACTGCGCGGCGATGCGCTGCGATCGAGTCTGAGGCCTCTCTCTCGATCTCGGCGGGCGAAGCCCTGGAGAACGGAGCCCAGCAAAGGCTTCGCCCCTGTCCCCGACCGGCTTCGTTGCAGTCTGAGGCAGGCGCTCCTGGTCGACTGTACCGAGGCGCAGGGAGAGAGAAACCGCTGCAAGAGCCTTCCAGGGACAGAGCTCGCATCACACTGTGCCTCATTTCGCTTCGAAAGGGGACAAAAGCCACTCCCAAAGAGTAGTTCCGCACGAATTGGGCTCGAAAGCACGCAGCCTGAGTAAAGAGGGTCCTCACAAAGTGTCAGCGTTTGCATATGGATAGCGTCGATCGAGAGAGAGAGAGAGCGAGAGAGAGGGTGTTGTTTTCGAAATTCGAGCCAATGTCCTTCGGTCGAAGTCCTCGAAATTGCACATGTTCAGACAAACATACCCTCGGCATACTTCGGGGGACTTTCGCCGTGGTATCACTCCCCTTCCAAGGCCCCATAACAAATGGGGGGCCCATGTGGCCAGGCGTCCTGACACGCCCCTTATGTCCTGACGAAGAGAGTCAGGAGAGAGCAGAGCAGGGTGAAGTGAGAGTATGGAGACAAGCGCCCTACGCCCTCCCACCGCGAGCATCTCGAAGTTTGTTTGAGGGACAATCGCAACACTTATCTCTGCAGTTGCTGCAGATTGTGTAATAAGAGAAGTATGGGCTATGGCGGCTATGGCACTATGGGATTGTCAGGCGATCACGCGTGAGTATGAGCTTATCTACACCGCCGCCGGCCCGGAAGCATGGTTCCCTTTTGTTCTCAGTGTCAGATGCTACAGCCCCGCGGCCGTGTCGCGACATCTCTGACGAGACTCTGTAAGTCTATAAGGCATGAGACGAGGCGTACGTGAACGAGCACCGGAGCAGAAGAAGTGAGTGCCGTAACCTGGAAAAGTAGAGAAAGCAGGAAGCATAGCGGCATAGCTGGCGAGAAAGCGCAGCTTACGACGGCCTCTGCCTGGAGAAGCGAGCTCGGGGACTGACCGGCACCTGCGCTGGCAGGGGGGCCGGGCGAGCACCGGAGCGCTTCGCGGGTTTCACGTCAGCTGGGCCACGCCATGCCGCGCCTGTCAGGCCTGGATCCCGACCCGAAAAGTCGAGCTTCAGCAGGAGAGTTAAAAAGCGAGCGCGAACCCGCCATAGCCTCTTTCTTGATTCACTCACTGACAGCGGCTCGGAGACGCCTTAGGACGGTACTACCGGTACTGTATACGGCTGTGAGGATGGGCCATTTGGATCCGGTCCAAGGTTCTAGGCCGGGGCGATTGCTTTAGGGTCGCAGGGGCCTAGGTCACCGTAGGTCCGAGGCCTGCCGCCATGGCCATGGCAAGCAAAGCGCCACAGCCCACACCACTGCTGAGGCTTGGAGCTTCGTTCAGCAAGGGCTCCGCACCCTGGCACTTCCCTGCTTGGGAGGCTGCCCCTCTCGGACAAGGATCTTGACCTAAAGGACTGGATCGCAAGGAGGGCTTCACAAGCCTTGCTTGATCTTCTCACTTGTTGTGGAACCCTGCAGGCAGCAAACAAGATCCTGGCCAGCGCGCAGACCCGCGAGAAGTTCCTAAAGATCGTGCAGTGCCCGGCGCCGTCACTGTCTTCGACTCCGGAACTGACAGTGACTGCAGTGCTGCAGTGACAGTGACTGCAGGTATGCCTCCAAACTCTTCTCCTACGCGCTGCTCCGCGGTCCCAAACCCAGAAACCCCAAACCGCAGCAAGTTGAGAGCGAAGTGAAGTGTGCGAAGTGTGAAGCTTAGGCTCTGCCTACAAAGACCTGGGCCAGGGACCCGGCAGGGTTCCCCGGGGGAGCGACGTCCGTCGTCGCGTTCTCGTTTCGAATCGCCGAGGCAAGCACTTCGAAGCTCTTTCCAAAAGCCTCTCAACAGCTCGGCGATTCTTCAAGTTCTTCAGGCAGCGCCGTGGGTCTCGCTTGGCACTAGCCGCTTTGAGCCTGCGAGGTTCATGAAGCATTTCGAGGATGTTGCAGAAGCACGAGAGGAACAGCCTGCTGCTGAGAGAGCGATAGCTCATAGCTCGCCGAGCTCGCAGTCCTGGGAGTCCTTGCGGTCTCGTGGCTAAGCCGTTCACAGGAATCCCACATTTCGCTCCCTGCTCTTCATTGACATCCTTGCGAATCTTGTGGCAGACATCTCCGAGGACCTGCAAAGCCTTGTATGCACATCAACACGCATTTCGTGCGGCGCGTCTCCCGACTTGACACTTCGCGACCTGACTCTCGGACTCTATCGGTGCACATGTCGTGCATATCCACCTGCGGCAGTGAGACTTATCCGACTCTCCGCTTGGTTTTCACACTGTCGGAAGGTGCGGTGACGAGGGCTGCAGTTGGGTGAGCAGATCACCACCCCGTTATCTGCAGTGGGGCGAGGGTATCTAATCTACGAATTGCGTTTTTTGGCTGTGTCATGTAGAATCCTGTGGGGGTTATTCCAAACCCGCTGTCGGGAAGTTTGATGAAAGCAATTTATAACATACCATATGGTGCTGGTATGTGATGGTTGAAATCCTCGCAAGCTATATATGTATATACGCATACTATATGAATCTGTGTATATATATATGTATGTATGTATGTATATTATGTATCCCAATGGGTCTTGAGTATCGCCTAGGGGAGCACTTTGGGGCCATGTAGTCCCCCAGTGAAAAGTAGTATTTGGAGTATAGCCCTGGGCAAAATTAGGATTTGGGTGGTTTAAGGGGTCTTGGGTAGACAAAATAACTAGCATCAAAACCTTCATATCGGAAGCTATTAACGAAGCTTCTTGAACAGTTACCCATGCAAATATGCCCATGATGGCTCAACCCATTTGCGAAGCACCATATCGGTATACAGTGAATTGCACAATTGAGCTTCATGATCAGAAGACCTCGCATATTGCGATCGAAAGGACACCCGCGAGGCCCAAACTTCAACCCTAAACCACAAAACCTAGCCAGACCTTAAGCTTCTATTGAAAGTCTGACTTCCAGCTCTGGCTTGCTTGGGGGTTAGGGGCTCAGATGTAAGGTTTAGATAAGTTTAGCTAGGTCTAGGGTATGTTGCACAATCTTTGGCAGCAATTTTTGCATCGCTGGCGTCGCCATCCAGTCAGCCGGCTGCTGCTGCGGCTGCTAGGCTAATTATGCCTTTCATCTTGGGCCGAGCGCTTCAGATAGCTTTTAAAGATTACCCGGCCTTGCTGCCTAGCTATTCACCAAACCTCCGGCCCTAGACTCTAGACTACACAGTCGCCACTGAGCAAATCAGCAGGCTGGCTCGCT
>BGNK01004735.1:919-49400 GCA_003297005.1 Symbiodinium sp. clade A Y106 | reverse complement strand
ACCACTAGTACTACTAGTACTACTAGTACTACTAGTACTACTAGTACTACTAGTACTACTAGTACTACTAGTACTACTAGTACTACTAGTACTACTAGTACTACTAGTACTACTAGTACGACTAGTACTACTAGTACTACTAGTACTACTAGTACTACTAGTACTACTAGTGCTACTAGTACTAGTACTAGTACTAGTACTACTACTACTACTACTCCCACTGCTCCTGCTACTGCTCCTGCTACTGCTTGTCGCAAAACCAGTACTGTAGCTCCTTCACAGTTGTGGTTGCAGTTTCGTGTGAATACCCGAAGAGTCTTTCACACTCTTGATGTTTGACTCTGATTGGCCAGGAGTGGCCAAGTTGCCGGCACCGTGGGGCGAGGCCATCTTTTGGAATTGGTTGGAGTGAGGATGCCTGGGGTAGGTAGGACTTGTATGAATTGTATTTTTCAGGTTTGTGCCCAACCGGAAACGTTGCTTCCTGCCGCAAGGGGCCGCCTCTCGAGGCTGCTGAAGTTGAAGCAGCTGAGCCAGTTGAAGCAGCTGAGCCAGTTGAAGCAGCTGAGCCAGTTGAAGCAACTGAATAGGTGCCGTGAGTGATATTGTGAGTATCTTCCACACCCTTGAGCCTTCTTGATAGTGCTTGGTCATCGTGCTTCTCCGGGACCCCCGTTTGGAGGGCTTCTCTTGGGGTCTGGCCTTTGGTTGCCGTAGATCACTAGGCAGGAACCGTCGCTTGCAGCCGAAAAGGTCAAGGATCTCGGCCACGTCCACCCGCTTCCGCTTGTCATTTGGCACACACGGGGTCAGAGTCAGAGAGATCGATCCGATGGCAGGCCATGGCTCAAGTTACGGCCTAGGCCCAGGCGCAATGCGCCGCCTGCAGATATTACTTCTGCTATTTTCGGCAAGGATTGTCGTCGGCGTGACGACATGCCTGCCAGATGCGATACCAGAGGAGGATAGACAGAATGTCGTAGTAGATGGGGAGTCGATGCCTCTTGGCATCTGGACTTCCGCCTTTGATTCCTCCACGATCGTGAGCAAGATCTACGAAATCATTGCGCAAGATTCTGGGCATAAAAAGATGCAAGTTCGTACTCCGTCTGGGACATGCTAGCATCCGCTAAGTTGCAAGGCCGCAAGGCTATGCGCAGTGTTGATCAGGAGCGGCTGGGCTACAACACATTGATGGACTTCGGAAGTGCCAGCAAAATACAGGCTCGATGACAAGATAAATGTGAGAGCAGTACGCTTCGCTGACCGCTGACATTACGGACACGTGCTGCTGTGTGAGCCATATACCTGTTTGCAGCTAGGTCTTTAAGCTTGCCGGGTGCGATCATGATCCGATTGAAATGACGAGCCTGGGGAATTGTGGTCCTCCTCGTCGCGGCTTGGCAATTGATCAGCGGCATGCTGTGCTTTTGCTTGCATAGCCATACAAAGTTGTTGCGATGAAGCAAAAGAGAGGCAAGCCGCCCACAGCAGTGCAGGCAATGTAGCAGCCGCAGAGGATCAAAAAGGTTGATCCAACACGCGACAAGAGGCCCACGATAGAATCCTGTTCCAGTGCCTGCTGCCGATCAGGTACTGTCGGAAATGCACGGACAGCATAGAAAGCCTTTGCTCGTCACGGCTCTTTCAGTCGCAGATTCGTGGGCCAAGCTCGTGCGACCAAATGCGTTTTGTTGAACGTGTGAAGGAGACTTGTAGATCTGGACGGCAACACTTGCCTGTATTCAAATTGAGTACTCATACCTGGTTTTGGGCCTTTGAGGTACAGCGAGAGCAAGGAAGGGGCATGAGGCGAGTGCAGAGATTATGATCTGGAAAGAGATTCCGGGCCATGGGCGAGGGCGGGAAGGTGGTTTGAGTGACATCCAGTCATGTGTCCCCCTGCTTGCGAGCCAGGTTGAGGGTGCAGCTCTAAACGCTGGAACTACACAGCCCCCAACACTCGTGTGCATGGTGCACGGACCACAATGCTCAATACTCTCTAAGCTTGGTGGAAGCCCATGTCTTTGATCTGCATCCCTGCATCCCGGGAGGGTCCTGGTGACTTCATGTCAATGCATGTCAGTCTATTGCTCTCCTCGTAGCTGAGGTTACCACATCTCCCTGGAGTTCTGGTACGCTAGCTCGCCCAGCGCTTGGATCAGGGGGTTCGATGCCTTCGATGCCTTCAGTCGCCCCTCCACGCAGGCCTTGGTGGAGCTCCTGGGCAGCAGAGATGGGCGACTACACGCCAGTGAACCTCGGGAGCCGCTCCGCCGCTTCTGATCGGTAGAACCGCAAGAAACCTGAGTATTGGCGAAGCAAAAGAAACACGACCGAGGCATCGGCTACCCTGGCAAGGAAGGGATGTTCATCTTGGACCAGGCTGTGCAGAAAGCCTTGACAGAACGAGGTCTCGCGCTCCTCGGCAGGGACGTGTGAAGTACATAGCTCGGGTACAGACTCGAAGCATAAAGCTTTCCGGAGGCTGGAATACTACCGCTCCTACAATGCCACATGGTACAATCCCGCTCTGTATGCCTCAGTGGTTGCAGACGTGAGCCTGAACCAGCTGCAGACTTGTGGTGAAAGCGTAGAGGCCAGGCGGCAAGGCTGCTTACTGTTGGGCTCTGCCGTTTGCTGTCACAGCGCGATGCACCCGAACCTCGTGTCACCCGTGTGGCCTAAGCAATTCAAACATCAAGGGCAACAGATCGACGTTTGCAGGCTTAGAAGGGGGTGACATCATCTATGTAGACTGCCTGTCATCAGGGCTACTTTCCGGACATTGCTACAGTGTACCTCGGTGCAACTGGCGACGTGAGTGCCCCAGACGGCTCGTCCGCGTTTATGGACTGCAAGAAATCTCTTTCTTCCAGCTTCACTTGCGACCCTGTCTTTGAGGTCGATGGTGTGGAGGAGGTAAACGGCAAAACGGTGCTCAAGTGCTGGCAGGATAAGTGGTGGGCAGCACCTGCTTGCCGTCACAACATCTCTGGTTGCGTCACAGTGATCTCCGGTGGCCCGGGATGGGGATGGCCTGCTCCTTGACACCATCTCAACTATGCTGCGCTGCTGTCTCTGCTTGTGCTTGAGACATTGTGGCTGCATCCACATGCTCAGGCGGTCTTGCTCTGTGAGTGCCCTTGATAAGGAGATGATCCAGCAAGCATTCTTCCACAACATGCCATTGGCTTTTGCCACGGCGCAGAAAGAGCCCGTCGACCATTACATTCCCCTGAATCGTCAATTGCAAAGCTTGCTGTACTGGTGGACGCCTGATACCAAGTTCACACTGGACAATCCTTCGCAGATCATCTTTCCACCCAACAGCCCCTCGGAGTACGCGAACCAGATCTTCAAAACCCAGCGGGAGAATGTTGACTTGACCAATTGGGCAGCTGCTGGGCCACAAAAGCCCGCTAAAGTACTAAGGTTAAAACCCGCTTTTCTGCCTTCTTCCTCTTGCGTCAAAGAGTTGCTGCAAGCACCAGGCTGTTGGTGTGGAAGCCATTGCAGATCGGGCGGTAGCGGTTGCAAGGAACCTCTTCATCGCCGACGACGAGCTTTCTTCGATTCTCGTGCGGCACCTCTCCGCCACACCTCCTGATCCCTGGCAGACGGCTTGTAACTGGCTGAAAGCAAATTCGGCCGTGTGGATGGCCTGGCTGCCGAACGAGACAGCATGTACTGCTGGAAAGGGACTAGTGAATTCGCTGGGTGAGCTGGCCCCCTCCTCAGCATACCAAAGCTACGTCGGGAGGCCTCAGCGATGCTCCAGATGCCACTGAAACTTTCAGGTGGTGGACCGATCGCTGGCCGTCAGCTGCCAGGCCCGCAGCTTCATGGAAGCTGACATTGCTTTGATTCCTCAAAGTATGATGTGCAATGAGCTGAGCACCCGAGCAGTGGGGAGCACCGTAGTACCCGTGTTCCCAGCATGTCGGAATGTCGAGGTTTGCCCAGTGGGAACCAGCTCAATGGAGCAGGGCTCCACACAGGTGTGCCTGCCGTGTGCAGAAGGCCACATGGTCCTTTCAAGAAGGGGTCTTGCCAATGGGAATTGTGCATTGACCTAGATTCGAAAGCATGCGCTAAAATGGGTCTGAGGTCTTTCTAGAACGCGGGTAGTTATTCGCTTTGCCAGGCACCTTCCAGAATTTGCCTGGCGAGTCCACCTGCATTCCCTGCGAGCTCGGGAGGTTCGCCGACGCGACTGGTGCCGGAGAGTGTAGTGTATGTGACCTGGGTGGATATGCCAACGACACAGGTATGACTGCCTGTTTCAAGTGTGGCGCAAACACCACTCAGATGGATCAATGGACGACCAGCAAAGCGGTGATGAATCAGGAGAAGATAACATGGATTCCAGTCCAGGGGGCAGTCTCGGAGTCCTACTGCGGATGCGTGGAGGGGACATACTACCACGATGGGCTTTGCCGGCCCTGCGACGAGGGATCCATCTGCAGTGGATCGAGCCGAATCGAGCTGCTTCCAGGACTGGCGGTCGTGTTGGGAGGGTGGCACGGCTCAAGCACAACATTCTGCTGACAGCACCGATAACACGTTCATGATGCTCTAGGCTAGGCCTCGACAGTTTCTGGGGCCTTCGGGTGAGTGAGGTCACGGTATGTCTAGGTTGCCCGGGATAGTTAGACAGTTGTTGGAATGCATGTCACGGGCAGTGGTTTCGAATCGCTGACCGAGTGGCAATGTGGAGCTTGATCGTGTCTGATCCCTCCCACAAATCTTCATGGTGGTGAATCTTGCCTCTGCAGCTCTACCCGCAGATCCGTCGACAGCACATGTAGCCGGAAGCAGCGTAGCAATCAGCACGAGTAATGTCCTGCTGCAGTGAGCGTACTAGTGATGATATTGACAGCAGGACTCGTACACGTTGTGCCAAACATGAGCTTTCCATAATGCGGCAGCAAAGCATCGGCATGTGCATCTTCGATCAAATTTTCCGATCATCGACCATGCGTCGTCGTCCTCCTCCTGCCCCTCCTCCCCCTCCTCCTCCCCTCCTCCGCTCATCCTCCTCCTGCTCCACATCCCCCTCCTCCTCTTCTTCTTCGCACGCGGCAGAGAGTTCTGCCCTGCGAGCACCTAACAACTCACGCTGGAGTCGGCCGATATTCACGGCTGGCACGGGCGGTCAGCTGATTAAAAGTCTCACCGAAGTGACGTGTGACAAATAAAAGTTGTGTGGTCGTTGCTTTGCAACGTACCGGAGCAGTTTGTGTCGCACTTGGTCAGTCATCCATCGTCTCGAGCATGATCAAGAGCGGCCGCGGTCCCACATACTTGTTGTGGGATTCCTTCCAGACTCGAGCTTCGAGGATGCGGATGTGTCCCTGCAATCGATTCTGAGCCTGCTGCATCGCTTCGAGGCGCTCGGCCAGAGCCGACAGCTGTTTTCGAATCAGGAAGAGTTGACTGGAAATCCAGTCCAGGTCCTCCTCTCTCAGGGTTCTCGGCTGACGAGGGGCATCCATGATGCTTGGCACTAACACCCAACAAGGATTGACTAGCTTCCGAAGAGGAAAGGGCTGCTGTGGCACGCGTGAGAAGGAGCACANCTTGGCACTAACACCCAACAAGGATTGACTAGCTTCCGAAGAGGAAAGGGCTGCTGTGGCACGCGTGAGAAGGAGCACATATACATTCACGCTTAGGTGATCAGCTTGCTCAGCATCCAGGGGTATCGGTTCTTTTTCGTCATCGAGCACTTCCCCCGTTCAAGAAAGGCGACGGCTGTGTAGTGGCCTTGCGAGGGTACAAGACCGTGATGCTGAATGCACGCACCAACTCTATACTCCCTCCTATGAACCGTTAAAGAAACAGAGTCAGCAAAGACTGGAAGAAGCAGCGATGGTGGCAAAATGTAAGCCTGAGATTGCTTCACCGGTCGTCCCCTGGAGCGGTAGAGAAACCTCGGGATTTGAACGAAGAGCCATGGAGGTGCTTCTGTCATCGCATGCATCGCTGACTGAGTGTGCCATCGGCTTATTAGGGTTTGGATGTCAGGGGTGGGGCTACGTGCATCTACTAGAAAGTGCAGGCATCTAAGCGTGGAGACTGGCGGCGTGCGTCGGTGTGCTGCCTTGTCTCCCAGCTCCTGGCGGAGCTGGCCGCACTTGGCGAGGCTGAAGGAACTCAACAACATCGTGCTGTTGCCGAGGGCGTGACCAGCCCAAAAGGCGGAGCCCCATCAGACGCGTGGCCACAAGTGGCCGCTCTGATTCCTCCCACAAAACCTGAGGCACCAGATGTTGGGAATTGGTGAGGTGGGCCGCAATCCACAAACAGTTAAGGAAGGAGTTCAGGTAGCAGCTGCTGTGCCCGCCCTGGAATGCGATGGTGGGGAGTGCTGGGGTCACGGCCGTATTTGCTGTGCTTGCGGCGCGGTTCAGAGGTCCTGTTGCATGCAACAGACTAGGACCTGAGCTGGGCTGCGAGGTGAGGTGGTCCTCAGCTACTTGTGGTAGAACTGATTCGCCAGGTTCTTGGCCAGCTGAGCGCGCGGGAGGGTGTCTTTCTTCATCGAGACACCGATGAGGCTCATCAGTGAGTTCCCACACAGGCGGCCGAGGTGATCGTACATCTCCTGTGCCGTCGGTCCGCGCAATGAGACTTCGAGGGCGAACGTCGCCATCTGAGCTCTCTGTTGTTCCAGCTTCGGGAGCTGGACCGTGGAGCCGAAGCGCTGTATCATCTCTCCACTCAGGTGCTCGAACAGC
Source organism: Symbiodinium sp. clade A Y106 (assembly GCA_003297005.1). Taxonomy (NCBI): domain Eukaryota; class Dinophyceae; order Suessiales; family Symbiodiniaceae; genus Symbiodinium; species Symbiodinium sp. clade A. The sequence goes on along the minus strand of BGNK01004735.1, from coordinate 42,657 downwards.
CAGCTTAGGATGCGTGCTGCCTCTGTGTGCTGCAGTGGTGTCCGCTTGGAGTCGAGCTTCAGGCGGCGTTCGGTGTGGCACCACGTTTTGTATGTCCACTCCGAGGAAACCGTGAGCCACTCGGCTTTGATCACTCGAGCTTTGTTCTCCGCGGTCGCCGCCGCCTGCTGGAGCTCCTTCACCATGCTGGACATGAGAACCGTTCGCAGCGGAGATCGGACTACCGAGGTGTCCTGGGTCTTCTGTCGGTGCCATTCCTTCGCCACTTTCATGAGGGAGCCGAGGGTGCCTTCCTCGGTCTGTTTCATGAAGAGCATGAAGGCCTTGTCGTGTCTCAGCCGGCTGATCACTTCCTCTTGCTGCAGCATCACTCTTGTCAAGAGGCGGAGCGGATCTTGCGGGGGCTGCCTTGGATGTTGCCCGTAGTGATTGCCAAATGGTGGCCGGAACGGTTGCTGCCCGGGGTTTTGCCATCGCTGCGGGTACTCCGGTCGGGGACGCTTCTGAGATCGGCCGTCCGGGGTCAGGAGAAGGTCCTGGTGACCCTCCCAGCAGTGGGCAAACATCTAATCTCGGCTTCCTCGTTGGAGCAAACTCCGGCGAATCAATGGTGCACATTGTTCCACGTGTCTTCCTGGGGCTCCCACCTTGTGTGTGCACCAAAGGCACGAGCTCCCGCGGCGAAGCTGTGTCTTAAAGCTTCTACACAAGTCAAGGGCCCGAGGCATAACAGTTGGGGAGTCTTTGAGGTGAATCCGATTCAGGTGTTGTGTCATGTGCCTAAAGTCAGAAACCCAAAAGTGGCATAATGCACACTGATTGCGAAGCTCGAGGCGCACGGCTGGGATGCGAAGCCATCTTTCCCAGTTATCAAGATGCTCAAGGAATGCACGGCGGGAGACAAGCGGCACATGCGTAACATTTTCGTCTCCAACAATTCCAAGCTCTGCGGTAGGCGGCTGCTGGATGTCGGGCGGTACCTGACCATCAGGCACAGGAGCAAGGACATCGCTCTGGCCTCCTCCCAGGCACCTGCAGGCCCCTTTCTCTAGATGTTGGACGAGATGCGTCCAACGCCAGAATTGGCGATCACAGAGCCGGCAGGCTGGCATGCCTGCCTTAGAGTGCAAGCAATTCAGGCGTAAAGATGGTAGGGGTCCTAGAGGAAAGCCGGGGGATGGCCTCGTGTTTGAGGCTGCAGTGGATCCTCATGGCATGTTCCGTGACAAGGTGTCCTGGCAGCAGGGACAGCTGACATGGGCTGATTGTGGAGTGCAGCATTGGTAGCTGAGCCCTGACTGGGTAGTGACCGGAAAGCCTGCCAGCCCCCACTGGGAAGAGGTGATCTGGGTAAGCTCTCTTGGCTTGGAAATTGGCAGCGCCCTGTCTAGTAATGACAAAGTCGATCTGTGTCTCCCCTGTGGGTGAGTAGAACGTACTGCTCGGGCGGGAGTGCCATGTATTAAGCATACAGAGAGAATGTTTATGTAGTAGGGCTTGAAGGTCGTCATCCGGGTTAGCGGCAGATCTGAGGACTGAGTGCCGTTCCGAAGACACAGCCGAGTTGAAATCCCCACATACCAGAAGGTGATGTCTAGCTGGCATAGTGAGAAGTACCTGGTCTAGCTGGGTCCATAGGCCACGGCGTAGTTCCAGATTACGGGTGGTAGATAGCCCGCTTCGCCAAACATGTTGACAACCGGGATTGATGTCAAGTATGCGCGGGTCCTGGAACTGCTGCTTCCGGAGCAGAAAGAGGATGCCCGCGCACCTTCCGAACCCATCAGGAGAGGACCTACCGGAGGTATGCATGACTAGCCAGGGTCCAGAATGGAAATCAGATGTCTCGTGCCAATGTGTCTTTTGAATTACCATGACGTCTAATTCCGCCTGAAGCTCACACCACGCCATCAGCTCTTGAAACATAGAAGACGAAAGGCCGCTGCAATTCCAGGACATGAGGTTTAAGTGCTTGCCTGGCCTGCGCCAGCTGGAAGCTTGCACTCGGGCGCGCCTGGGATTGCAAGCTTCAGGCTTGGGCAGCTGTCCTAGTGACGCGGCTGTGTGCCATCGTCCACGGTACCATGTGCCCTGATTATATAGGGGAATTATGGGCCCTAAGGCGCGCGCGCGCGCGCGCCGGTATGCTCGTTTGACTGAGTGTGCTAATTTAGGGACAGGGGACTGCTGTGATTGCGCTAACGCCACGGGAAGTGCTGGTCCGCGATGCTTCCCCACCGCGCAAGCGATGGGTCCTCCTCCTGACGCGGAATCAGGAGAAACCCTCGCCCCTCCTACCAAGACTAAGGACCTACCAAGAGATCAGTGCAATGAGGTAGGTGCCGGATTTGGGACCGGCTCGGCCAGTTTGAGTCGCCATGCTTGCGGCTGTGCTTGCAGCTGCTGATTGCAGGCAGATTGAGGGCTGCTTTGGGTAATTGTGCTTACTCGGGGTGTTGCTTATTGGGTCGGGTGCGCCTTCAGGGTTGCCCGTCTGGTGGCACCATGGCGCAGCAGTGGCAGGCGTACACGCCGCAGCGTGCCTGTGGCTGCCAAAGTCCAGACGGGGAGTGGTGCGGGCCTGCCTATAGTAGGGGCAGGGTTTAGGGAGAAAGACAAAGTAGGAAGCGTTGGGCGCAAGAAACCGGTGGTTACAGAAGTACCTGGGCCTGCAAGGGATGCGGCGGTGCAGGGCCGGCAGCAGGCTTGTCTTCGTCCCGGGATCAGCTCCGAGCTCGTCGTCGAGGTCTTTGCTCGTGGGTGGCCTTGAGCTCGTATTCTTGCCACCGCTCTGCCCTTTGACCGGTGAGGCGATGCCTGGCCCATCCTTGAACTTCCGGCCAGGCCGCCGGCGCCAAGCGGCGTCTTGCCGCTCCCACATGTGCCGCCAGGGCTCTCGATGTGAGGTCCACCTCTGCGGCTTCTGCCCTTGCCAGAACTTCAAACCTGTACTGTGAGTACAGGAACTCCTTGGTCTGCTGTACGGTCCATCCAGATGTAGTGATGTCTCCGACCAGGTGAGGCTGCGATCGTCGTCGTCGTGGTGGTCGTCGTGGCGCTCACCCGAGGGGTCGCGGACATCAGCTTCAGAGGGCTCCGAGCTGCTGTCGTCACTGTGGCTTTCGCTGGACGAGCACGCGAATCTTTCAGATGGAAGGAGGGCGAGGCGTCTGCTGCATTCTCCTCAAGCAAGAGGACAGGTTGAGGTCCATCGGGATGGTCACGTTCCCATCCGGTGTGTCTTGATCATGAAATCGTCCTGTAACAGGCGGTGGGTGGCCCCCGACAGGGAGCGGTGGCGGCGGGTCTTTGGGCGCGTCTGCGGCAAGAGCCTGCCTGGGAGGAGCTCCATCAGCATGATTCCAAGGAGTAAGCTCCTCAGGATCTTCAGGATCGCTGGCCCGGCTCTCGTCGGAGAGGTCATCATGGCTCATGCGTGGGAGTGTCACCGAAGTTCCCAAGGAGCAAGGCCCGACCCGCAACAAAGAAACAACTGTGGGGCTCCCCCTCCTCATCATCATCACCGGGATCACCATGATCATCATCACTTCCACCGCCATCACTGCTGTCGCTGCCTTTATCTCACCCACCGTGAGTATGAGCATGGCCAGCAGCGGCGCTGTCGCTCATTTGTCGTCACAGTCGCCATGATGATGATGACGACGATGATGATGGTGAGGCTCACAATCAGTAGCAGCATCATAGTCAGCAAGCACAAAGTCATCAGCGACAGCGACACGTCTGGTTCTCTAGGACATCGAGCAACTGAATATGGTCAGCAACGAAGGTGCCTCAACACAACTGCAGCCCCGAAGGATATTTTTCGCCACTGGAAGATCCTGGATCGATCTATCGGTGCTTTGGGCAGCCGGAGCGCTGCCCGGGCGGACCTCCTGGTACCTGCGCTTCAGGCCGTGACACCAGCAGCATCGCCTGTAGCAGCTGTTTGCCTGGACTTCATGCCAAGGAGCCTGAAAGTCATTCACTGTTGTGGTCGGGTGTTTGTTTAGCATGTCCTGCTGGATGCATGCATCGTCCATGTCACGGCTGGTATTGTCGAAACTAGGCTTCGCTGTGTGGTTTCTTCGTGGATTTGTCAGTGTCGCGGCTCTCTTCATAGCTGTCATCACCGCTATCACCATCATCACCATCATCACCATAGTTTTCTTCAATCATCGATCATCATCATCATAATTATCTCCATTATCATCAATCATTATCATCATTATCTACACTATCAGAATTATCTACATTATCATCTTTGGCATCATCATCATCATCATCAGCATCATCAGCATCATCAGCATCATCTTCACTATCACCATCACTACGACTATTACCATTACAGCGGCAACGACGATGTCGATGTGACGACGGCTGCGACGACGAGGACGAGGACGAGGACAAGCAGGAGCTAGTCGGAGGACGAGGACGAGCCGGAGGAGGAGGACGACGACGAGGATGCTGCTGGTGGTGATGATGCTTCTGCTGATCGTGAGGATGCTGCTGCGGCTCAGATGCTGAGATGATGATAGTGGTGGTGATGCTATGGACGTCTGTTGCTGTCGCTGTTGTTATTGGTGTACCTGAAAGTTTCCCTTGTGACATACTGTGTTGATCATCGCCGTGTACTGTTGCATTTTTACAGTTCTATACTTCGAGAATGCATGGTTTGTCGTGGCCAGAAGCTAAGCCAAGAGCCCCAACTCAGGCTTCTTTTGGAGCCTTGCGGCTCTTACTGAGGAACGGGTTTGGATCCAATAACTATGTCAGACAGACGTTCAAGCGATAATCACGAAAGAGCATTCCCATCCTACCTGTTGTTGTTGTTGATGGTGGTGGTGGTGGTGGTGGTGCTGGTGCTGGTGGATGTTGGGGTTGATGATGACGGTGATGCAACAGCGACGATGACCGCGGCACCATTTCATTGTCAATGTTCGCGTCTTCCACCACTCTGACTGTTACAGTACCATGATCGGTATCCTTACGAAACGACTCACACTATTGCTGGTCCTGCAATTCTGATCAGTTGTCTGCACAAGGCGCCGCTGTGAGTCGCGTAGGATAGTTCCATCAGGACGGCGTGTGCGTGGAGTGCGTTGGAGGCGATTATGCCTTAATCGTGAGTGTTCTCTAGCTGCAGCTTTTGGTTGGTTTTGAATTTTGGGCTGTGCAGCTTCGAGCATGACAGGGGGATGGGTTCAAACAAGGTTGCGATTCTTGTAATTGGCGCCATCGCTGTGCTCTACATCGTGCCTTGAACTGATATAGTGTGAATATGTGTGAATGTTGAAGCGACGGATCAAGAGCCCCAGAAGTCGGCACCCGCACGTCCTTGCTCAACCCAGGTGCTCATGAACGAGGGTCAGAAGAGCAGACAGCCTGGCAGTCTCTTGATTGCTGCCCTGGGCATGGGCCAGATGGTAACAGTCGTGCAGCGGCTTGTCTCGCCTGCGCTTGCATTGTGGAGCGGTAATCTAAGGGTTAAGGGACTTTCCAACACTTCTTGATGGCGTTTGATGGCTTTCAGCGCTACGTCCCCTTTATCAGATACTTGAAGACCATAGCCTCCCAGTCCCTTCCTTAAAAACTGGATGTTAGGCAGCTCACGGTGATCCAGCAATTCAAAATCGAATGGGGCGAGCCTTTTTCGAGCGTTCTGGTGGCCCTGGAGGTCATGGCCTTCGACATGGCCACTTGCTTCTGATAGTCGTAGAACGACGCGTCTTACTGTGTCACTGTGTCGTTCTGCTTGAGAGGGGATGAAGCAGAGAAGCCGAGGACATGATTTCGATCAGCTGTGTCGCTCCCATGAGCCCCGTGGTGAAGTTTGCCACAAGGACAAGAGTGTGGACTGGACGGGAGTTTGGATGGGAGTCAGGGTCGAAAGTGTTTGCGAGCAGGACACTACTGGTTCTGGTCTTCTTCTTTGTCGCTGCGGTGGTCCACGCAGCGTTCTTAACGGTGCGTAAGGCGAAGGGCCTGCAGCTGAGTCTTCTGGCCCGGACAGTGGGTACTCTTTTCATGGTCTTCTTCATTTCGCTCTGCAGTTCCCTTCTGGCGCCCTTCCGATGCAACGGGCACCCTAATGGCCTCTCGACGGTCCAGGCATACCACGGCGTCTTCTGCAACGGCAGGGACGAACATCTGCAGATGGCACTGATTGGGGGCTTCGCTTGCCTTTTACCCATCGCATTCCTTGTCCTTTGCAGTTGGATCATCTTGCACGAGCTTCCGAAGCGCCTGGAAAGTGCGGACGTGCAGTTCGTCAGGGCGTGCTCCTTTCTTTTCGTTCGCTTTAGGCCAGGAGCAGAGGTCTTCTCTGTGATCTTCCTGGTGCGCAACAGCCTTGTGGTGCTGTGCCCCTTGCTTCCTTCGACCTCCGGCAAGGTGCTGTGCTTAAATCTGCTGTTGTATGTCAGTTTGGTGGTGACGGCCTTCAGCAAGCCCTGGAGGGCTATGGCATGTAACTACTTGGATATCGTCCTGGTGACGGGCATGCTGGTGATCCTGGACATGGGCTCGCTCTTTGTCGGAGAGGTCGATGCCGAAATCACCGTGGTGATTTGCATGCTCTTCTCATCTTTAATGGTTGCCGCCATTCTGGGCGCCATCCTCTATGGCATCGTGAAGCATTTTATGCAGAAGTATCGAAAGCCTTTCCGGTTTTTCCTGTGTCACCAGAAGGTGGCTGCTGGGAGCTATGCACGTCTGCTCAAGATGGAGTTACAGAAGCGAGGGTCTCGCTTTACAACCTTCGTTGACTGCGATGATCTCAATGATCTCACACGGCTCTTCAGCTACGTTGGCCAGGACACGGAGACCTTCGTCATCCTCGGCAGCCAGGACCCGCGCTGGAGCGAGCACCCAACACGCGCAGATCTCGCAAACCAGGGCTTCAACCCTTCAAGGCTTCGGTCGCCCGTGGCTTCAGAGGGTGCTAGAGCTGCTAGAGTCTAGAGGGCTCGGAGTAGCCTCTGCAGAAGCCTCTGCCACGGTGCCGTTTCTGAGGACATCTTGACGCGGAAGTGGTGTGACTTGGTCAAACCTCGGGCAGAGCCTTCTTGCTACCTGTAGACAGGTTGGGGATCCTATTTGGGTTCTCTACCAAAGTTGCGAAAAGCATCCGGAGCGACTCGAGACCCAGGTGTCGGAGAGATGGTAACTGCCAGGATCCAGAAGGTGAATACCGTGCTGCTCATGTGGCCTTCCTTCCTGAAGCCCGACAAGGTGTTCATTGAGAATTACACCAGCATTGTCCCTGACATCACCGAGTTAGCCAACTACAACATCGGCATTGCTGAGGCTGGGTGCCAGAGCCGTTGCTTGCGAATGTGATATGTCCGAAAGAGCCGCAGCCACTGAGCCTGACCGGCCTTGAGCCGCCTGCGCCCGAGGTGGAAGAAACTCTTCGGTGGATAAACACAGTCGAAGCCCTGGAAGTACCGGCTTTGCTTAGCACGGACACAATCGATCAGATTGTCAGCGGTCTGACGCAGACCAGCCGAACTCGATCCATCAGTGACCAGAAAGATCATCCGGACTGTCTCATCCTGGCGGACCTGGAAAACATGGAGGCGGGTCGTGTGTTCTGGCCGCTTCCGCATTGAAATGGTGAGCGATTGGTTCATTGCAGTTGCAGATACAACAGCTAGAAGGTTTAATATGCAGGAGCAGTCCTGGGAGGGCACATGGAATGCTGCACCGACATCGCAAACCGCAACATGGGAGACTCCGAATTGAGATGCTACACCAGAAAGCCCAGCCTTCGCAGAGGGAGCTTACACAGGAGCAGTAGATACACACACACACAAACACGATAAGCGGGCATGCTAGCAGGCCCGACACGGAAACAAGCAGAGATTTTGTTCTGAAAAGTTCGCGACGAGACGAAGAGCCTCGATTCTGTTCCAAATTTGGTTCGGAAATCTGGTTGACTGCTGTTCAAACCGAAGTGAGAAGGAACGGCACCGCACAACTAAACTTTATGAACGGAGGAACAATCATCACAGCCTTTTTGGCATTCAACATCGACGCCAGTGACAGCAGAACTCGAGGCATTCTTTCCTGACTGAGCCAGGCGTTGTGGAGTCAGGCAGACCCATAGCCGGTAAACCTGGCGCACAAACCGAACGTGAACAATCCTTGAGTCATTGTGCACACGAGGGCCAACCAGCTTTTGCAAGTGTAATCAAGATGTTCACGAACGCTGTAGCTGGCTCGCGCCGGCTAATTACTGTCGTTTCTGAACATGTGCATTGCATGAACAACATAGAACCGCATGAGTTCTGGTCTTATGCATCCACTTCCGATCACGGAATGCGGGTGTGCCGCGTGCTAGCAGGTTCCGCGGCATGCAAGAAAGACAACTCATATGGTCAACGATGCTCGTGTCTGTAATCATCTTTGGACTGGAGGCAGCTGCGACTGCGTATATCCTCCTGGCCCTAATTGTGCCCAAGCTCATGGGGGCTTCCAGCAATTCGATGCCGCAAGTGCTTCAGCAAAGCCGCGATCTCCCACCTACAGCCAAGTCTGCGCTCGTGATATGCTCTGATGGATGCTTTAGGTCATGTGAGATGGCGCAGTGGCTGCTGCAGGTGAGCCAGATAGACTCCTGCGCCATACTGCCGATCATTGCGGAAGATGGGTTCCGTTTTCCAACCCAATCCTTCTATGACGACCTCTCAAGCTACTCGCAGCTTGAGAAGGTGGACCTCCGTACTTACGTCCGAGTCATTAAGACAGTCTTCCAAGAAATCGCAGTCGTCTTCTCACCCCAGAAGCCCGACTGCACTGAAATGAAGGGCCTGCTGAATGAAACGAGGCGTCACCTGCTACGCTGAGGAATTATTCTTCGACACAGGAGGACTTGGAGCTCCGGGCCAAGCAGGCAGCGTTGCGCAACACGTGGAGCTGTAACATCTTCTATGGGCTCTATGATCTCGATGATCCCGACGGTATCTGTGGAGCTAGCATATCTCCATGCTTACCTGTAGCTACACCCGGACAGGTTTACATTCAAGCATGGCTGCATGCGTCCTCCTGTGTCTCGCTACACATGCAGGGATGTCTTGTTCGTATGCACTTGGTCATGCGTGTGCTTTTATGTAGAGCTTTCGCTGGCTGTTCAGATTGGTTGCGAGGCAATTTAGGCGTGTTTGGAGCCTCGAAGTCCTGAAGTCTTGCGCTGCCCCGGAGGTGGCCTGGAGGCTGCAGAGTGGAGCGTTGAAGTCTGTGTCCTCAAAGCTGGCGGGCAAAGAAGGCACCCTTGTTAGAAACATACCAGACAAAGCAAGTCACAGCGAGAGCCCTGCCGTCGTTGAACCCTGACTTTTGTCAAAGATGCCAAAGAGTCGTCAACTGCTGCGATATTTGACATTCCTCACTTACCAGTTGAGCTTTTGAGGTGTCTGAACATCTTTTTGTGTTCGGAGGCGACGATGAGGAGATGACGGCCTCGGATGGGCTGAAGGAGTCCGCAAACGAAAGCCACAGCACGACGCTTGAAGAGAGCGTCGATGGCTTGAAAGTACATGAAGAGGCGTTCTAAGTGCACCTTGGCGGACGATCGGGTCTTGCCCGGGGACAGCGGGGTGCGCGTTCCAGACCTGTCAGGCAGAGCCTCTGTGGCCGCTTCGGGGGGCGCGATTGAGCGGTTGCTATGTTAATGCACTGGCATTATCCACGCGAAGCGTGAAGATCCGGCAGCTCGGAGTTGAAACATCTTCACTGTGCAGTGTACTGCATTTCTTGCGCAAGTTTGCGAGATCCAGCCAAGGCCTCTGCGAAGCAGGGCTCCTTTTTGCCATGGCGTCGCGACTATCAGATTATCGTCTCGTTGATATCCTGAGTTGTGGCGAGATTGGTTATCAAGCTTAATTCACGGGGCAGTAGACTTTGGAACTCCCTTGACCTGCCCGGGCAGCCTGCTAAAGCAGAAGGGAAGTTTCATTTTCCAGTCTTTCCAGACTTTTTCACATAGGATAAGTTAGCGACGCAAAAGAAGAACGACGTGAACGATGACTCCAAGAGCTCTTGGGTCTTGACTTATCTAAATTGAAGCTCTGTTTCAATACCTCGAGAATTTCTAGTACAATCCCGCAAACATCCAAAAAAAGAAAGTAGTCGTCCGGAGGGAGCTGCCTTTTAATCAAAATCAAACCCAGTTTATGCAGAAAATTTCTTGTAATTTTTAGGATTCTATTGGTCCGAAGATCCTAGTTTTATCGCGAAAGCTAGCGTAGCTAGTCTTTCGTTTCTATCTACGATAATAAAACAGCCGGGATCTGTCAAAAATATGGCAATTCCTTGATATCTCATGCAAAATAGGGGCTCTTACCCGTGCCTGCTGCGCATGTGTAGGAAATAGTCGCCATACCGATGCAAAAGGCATCGAGATAAAGATATGTTGTAAAAAACTACTTCAAACGCTAGGATAAAAACCTTCTCAAATGAAACAAGATATATTGATAAATAAAAAAGATTATTAGAATTTATAATTCTTAAAAGTTATATGACAAAAAAAACAAAAAAATATAGATATATATATATATATATATACACCTCTCCATAAATTTCAAAAATAATTTTTCGAGAATAAGATTTCTATTCATTCCTTTCTCATTAGTTAGGCTAGAAGAGCCCTAAGTTGCGATACCGATCGAGATACCATTATAGCCACCATTATTACTACTAATAACAATCCCATCTTTCTTATGGTAATTATTTCTCTTGCTGATTTCTCTAACTAGTATCGATTATTATTAATATTATTGATATTATTAATGTTATATTATTATTATTGCTCTTCATGTTAGTCTTACTATTATTGTTACTATTAATATCGTTGATCTCATTCTTGTCGTCGTTGTTACTATTGTTGTTGCTGTCGTTGCTAGTACTACCTCTTCTCATACTGTTATAGAATCATTCTCGTCCGAAATGTCTTGGCTATGACATAATTTCTGAATAAATAAATGTATATTTGAGGGGAAGAAATCTGAAATCTTTTTAATATTATATATTTCTGATAATTTTATATCTAGTTCTTTTCTTATTTTTTATTTCAATATTTCAAAGAGCCATATTCGTTATTTTCGTATATTTTCGATTCGTATTTTCTGACTTGTAATAATAATGAAATTTAGGACGAACACCCTTGGGAGGTCTGAATATAATTCTATATCTATATATTGCGGGGATTTTCTTGCATTTTAAGGAGGCAGCATAATAATATCTGACAATTACTATTTTCTTCAGGAATTAATAATATCCATAATGACGGGAAAAATTATAGTAAGAGCGCCGTCTTGTGGTAGTAGTAGTGCTTGCAACAACAATGGTTGGCAGAAGGTCGGATAGTATAGATTCTTATTGGTGCGACAAGACAATAGATTTACGCGTAATACGGTTCCTATGAGGCTTCGTGTGTAGCAGTTTGTGGTTTGGGATCGAAAGTTTCGAAGGAATTGGTTTCTGAGGGTTGTCTTTCGCGGGTCACGGGGTGTTTTTGGTTTGTGGTGGTTATTGTCGCGTGGGGTAGTAGCTCGTGAGGAGGGCGTAGCCTTGTGATTTCTGTATTACTGCTCGGCCAGTAAGGAGAAGATTTCTGAGACTGCATTTTTTAGCGCCCAAGGGACCTATATGATATTCCTAAATTGTAGGCGAATACAATGAGGCAACTTATATTTATTTCTACAGATCACGTGATTCTGATTATTTATTTCATTTTCGATGAGGGATGTTGCCAGATCGTGGCTAAATGGTGGCATATCGGAGCGCTCGGAAAATTTCTCGAGATTTACATATGATAGTGCCGGAACTATTCGGGGTCCGTTGCTTGTTGCAGTTAGCATCAATAGCGCCTTCAACAGCAGCAGGAGCAGCGTCTTCGGCAATAGTAAAGATCGCGGCAGCCGTAGCGGTGGAGGGCAAGTTGAATAGTTGGCTGATAGTCTTTATTCTGGCTATAACGATATCTCGCAGTTTGCTATTCTCCTTGGCGGTTGTCATCATGGAAAGCGCTACGAGCAGTAGCAGCCAGAGCATTATCTACGGTATCAGCAAGGGTCGTGATAGTAGCAATAGTGGGTGCAATAGTAGTGGTGGACTGAAGTCTCGGCAACATGGCTTCGTATGGCGATCGCGCTGGCAATGCATCGGTCAAGGCGACTAGTCAAATAGCGCCGTATTATAGTGCGGCTCTGAAGAGGCTTTGCATCCAGCAGTTCTTGCTTGGGATTGAAAATTTCAAAGGGATCTATTGGTCTCTGCGGGGTTGATTTTTGGGTCTCACGGGGATTCTTTGGCTTGTTGTAGTTGTTGTCGTGCGTGTCAGTAGGTCGCGAGGAGGATATAAGATTGTTGTAGGCACCTGTATTGCTGCTGGCCCAGCAGGATGAAGATTTGTAGGACTGAAGTTTACAGCTCCCAAAAAGCCTATGCGGTATTCCTGGATCTTCGGCGAATATAGTGAGGTTACTTTTATCGACGTCTTTAGATGATGGGGGGATGAGTGCTTGCTTCACTTTCGAAGAGGATTTTACGGTACCGCGTCCGTATTCTGGTATTCTGGAGTGCTCGGAGCACTTCTGGAATATCTTGTGTGATATGCACTGTACTATTCGGGATCGGCTGGTTGTGGTAGCTAGTATTAACAACAGTTGATATCTTATGGGGCAATAGCTCGCGAGGTCGCAAGACTCCTGTGTTGCTGCTGGCTCAGCAGGGAGAAGAATTATTACAATATAAGTTATAACGCCTATATTTTAGATATGAACGAGAGTATTGGTGGTTGAGAGTATGTAGAAGCGTGCATTATATAGTGCGGGGGCCTGGGGCATCCAATGGTAATTTGTCGATATGAGGATTGTGTAAGAGCGACTATATGAGTTGCTCATGAAGAAGAAATATGCGCCGGAGCGGGAATCTTTCTTTTTCTTGGGGGTTATGTTAGGCGGGTTGCTCCGAAGGTTTGATCCTACGGACGAGTGCGCGGTGTTGCACAGGAGGAATCATCGGTCGAATATAGGTAGAGACACTGTGAGAGCATCCGGGCAAGAGTCTGCTGGAAGCTTTGAATTGTCTTCTGAATATGTCGGTGTGGCAATGGCTACTTATCCGACATGGTCGATGGTGCGATCCCCAAAAATGACTCTTCGGACTATCTAAAAATTTCGTCTTCTGAGACACCCCGAGATTTATTGGGCGATGCGACCAGAGGACCTGAATATTCCGGGATGGTGTAAAATTAGACTTTGCGATTATATAATGATATGACCTTGACGTGTTAGTATATGCAACTGCACGGATTTTGACGTCGTGCACGTTCAAGTCGAATTTGGATCAGATTGAGGTAATAATCGGGGTCGAATGCAACGTCTGTTATTTTAGGAAAGGTTATCTCATTTCTATATCCTGTTCGGGATAGTAGCTTTGCTTGCTAGTCCTTGGTCTGAGAGGCTATATCGTGTATTTGTTTCCTTGCACCTGCCTGTTTGTATGATCGAGGCAGCCTAGGTTATTATTGTGTTATCTTAAGTCCGAAGCTGCGATTATATAGCCTTTTCCTGCGATGATTCGGCGGTTGCTTTCTCCCGACATATTGATGGGACTAATAATCGTCGTGAGCTTTTCTTCAATTCTTCTAAGCAGAGGTTGGTGCCCCTGCTTGGGAGTTAGGGCATTATCTATAATGCCGTTTCGAGGTCTATATTCTGAGAAGTGTGCTTATAGGCGATGTCCTCAGTAAAGGCTGGCTCTCCCGCTCGGGGACCCGGGTGTCGGTGAGGGTATTATGCCAGTATATTTATATCAAGAGGCATTTTATGATATTGGAGCTAGGATTGTCTACATCATATCTGGAGTATTGCATATCTTTATATTTGGTATATATATCTTACCGAATCTATGGTTATATTATCAATCCTAGATACATATCCTGATTTTATATCATAGATATATGCATGCCTTTGCATGATTATTTTTCTTGCCCCTGAATTTGATTGACTTGCTCGCTATATTTGGGTCTACGGGTCTCAGGTATCGCTTTTAATGAATTCCATTTTCTTAGATATCGTCTCAAATGAATATGCGTATGCAGATGATCGTGCATATTTATATGCGGGCAATGGGATATAGGCCTCATGAGTGTCGATGAAGTGGTTAGTGCATCAATCATGCGAGGTTGATTTTGAATTGTAGCTGCGGTACGGGCGCACGACCGTTTCAGAGATTTTTCGATATATGCTGATACTGGTGCTTCGGCTCCGGGGATCAGGCATTAGTAAGGGCGATGCAGGTAGATGGAATTCTGCTTTCTGGTAGTTGTTATGTGGCACGTTCTGCAGGCACTTGGTATCGCGTAGGTTATCTCATTGGTCAAGAGGCCATCCCTGATCTTAAGTAAGCTATGGATACTGGATCTGGCACATGCCTGGGATATTGAAAGGTTTATTCTCATTCGGTCATCGAAATCTATCGTCCCCATGGAGGTAGCTTTGCGGACCATCGTTGCTAGATTATAGCTCTTGGTCTCGACCTGGAGTTTTGCTCACTAAGACCTAAGGGAGCCGACTTCTCGAACAAAGATTGTCGCGAAGCCGATCTCTCTTGAAAGAGCACCAATGAATGCTATGATGTCTCAAGGTGATTATAATCGTACATGCGGATCGTGGCATTGCAGGTCTGTTGCTGTGTGGGTCATGAAAATTTGGAGTCTCTCTGCACAGTTGGGTCTGTTTGGCAGGGGCTTGTATCCCTATAGTAATCGTCCTGCATGTCCATTATTGCTTGTTCTTACGGTATGTTGGCGTGGGCAGTGCCTGTTCTTGTGCTAATCGCAGTCATATCAGGGATCTGTATTTGCCTGGATCGGTGGTCCTATAGGTCCTTATCATTATTATGATCTTATTATTCCCTGGTCTTTACTTTAGTCGTCCAGTGCTATTTTTCTATCGTGCGTCCTATTGCAGATGCCTGTTGCTAGCCCCAGCGATTATGCATGGCAGCAGGTGGAGCTGCCTTCTAGGAAGTCGTTATCTGACCTCTAGGCTTTCTCGTAGTGGAAGCACTGAAAAATACGGGCGTCTTAACGTGCAATGATTCGGAATCATTCCATATTATATATTGCCTTGGAGTACCTTGTCCGCATTGCTTACTACTTCCAATTCCAGGTGCTTGCCTGGTATGTGTTGCTACTACCGCGAGGCCAGGTCTCTGGGGAGAAGGAGGACGGAGGTGACGATTATAGGTCCGGCAGCATTCTTTCGCGCTTTCTCCTGCTTTTTGTTGCAATCTCGACGGCTCGTTATAGAATATGCAGCACCCGAGGGATCTAGCAAATAATAGTGGCTTATTTGCGTGAGCTCCGGGTTGCTACTCGGGCTATATCTTCGTATGGCGCTAAAGAAGATGAGCCCATCTCGAGGCTTGCGAATACAACTACTCTGGCGAGCCAAGATTTGGATTCGTCTTCAGCTGGACTTCGTGGCGGACCGCCTGTATTCGCGAGATTCAAACTTAGACTTCTGTGCGGATCAGCATCTGTATATTTGCTTGGGACATAGCGTTGACATATCCAAATTTGATTGACTCCTATGCAGAGTGATTCGACCCGTAACGCGTAATTTTGATAATGATACAAGGGCCGAATTGGCCGTATCCGGGTTATCCGAAGCCTCTATCGGAGGCCCAGCTAGACGATATCCTACAGAAGTTTCCTGGGATGGAATCATCTCGATTGGCGTCGTCTCACGTGCACTTGGGAGATGAGACGAACGTGCGAAGTTGCGCATGGTGTGCATGTCGGAAGTCGGGATAGGCAGTAAATGGGAAACGGCACGAGCTCTGGGTGCTAGCGAAGATACGTGGGTGCACGCCTAATTCGAATGCTTGGTTTATGAAGGGTCCGATTCGTGCGCAGGCATCCGAGTATAATTACCTATCGTACCGAATGACAATATATTCTCTTATCGATTCTATTTCTGATTATGTCCTGTGGTATTATCGTTTGCAGTTGAAGATTTATCGTCACATCTTTGAGACGTACTACGATGCAGTTGCGTCGTACATATATGTGGTGAGTACGCACCCTGACAACGGCGACGAGCCCTGGATCGGCCCTGTTCCTTGTTTATAGGCTCAGACTCGGGCCTCGGTTCTTACCTGTGCCGCACGTGCGCAGGACTCGAGCACAGACTCGGGTGCTTGAGCTGGCAACTAGCTCTCAGTCTTGAGGTTCGGGATTTTACGGGTCTGAAGAGATTTCACCGGGAACGTTCTGAGGGGCTGCTGTTGTTGCTGCTGCTGATATTGTTGTTGTTGCTGTGGCTGCTGCTGTTGCTGCTGCTGTGGCTGCTGCTGTTGCTGCTGCTGTTGCTGCTGCTGCTTTTCGTGGTGCTGTTGATGCTGCCGCTGTTGATCAGGTTGTTGTTGTTGTTGCTGTTATTACGGCGGTCATTGTGACGTAAACGAACGAATTTTCGATATGCCTTTTATATCGGATTTGGCGGTATTTCCTGCACTCGCGGAGACGGCGGCATCGTTTCCTTGCAGTCACGGTGCTGCTGCGGCCGCTGTTGCTGTGAATGACCGTGCAGCTGTTGTTACAGTAGCGGTCGTTGTTACGGTGCCTGATATTGTCGCTTGTTGCTGATATTATGGCTCCTGCTGTTGCTGTTGCTGATGCTGCTGTTGCTGCTGTTGCTGCTGTTGCTGCTGTTGCTGCTGCTGCTGTTGCTGCTGCTGCTGTTGCTGCTGAGGTTGTTGCTGCTGTTGTTGTTATCGTTGTTGATATTGTTCTTGTTTTGTTGGCTCGGATGTTGAGGCGAACGCGCGAAGATCGACGTGCCGTTGGTACTGATTTTTCAGTCCATGTTGCACTTAAAGTGCCGAAAATATCGGTGTGACCGATATTTCGTAGGTCTGCGCGGGGGTTTGCTCCGATTTTTACAGCGTTTCCTACACTCGCAGTGCCTGCGGCATCGGTTCGTTCTTTGCCGTGGCGTTGCCACTGCTGCTGCGGCTGCTGTTGTTGTTGTTGTTGGCGACGGTGCTGCTGCTGTTGTAGTAATTGATATGCTGACCGACTGTTGCTGATGTTGTTGTTGCTGCTGCTGCTGTTACGGTTGCCGCTGTCGTTCTTGCTGTTGTCGTTGCTGCAATTGATGTCGCTACTGGTGTTCTTGTTGCTGCTGCTGCTGGCTCCCCAGCCCCAGCGCCCCCAGCCCCCAGCCGACATGATGTAAACGCGCAAAACCTACATGCAGTTTGCATCAGCTTTTAGTTAACTTCTGCTCTCGCGGAGGCGGCGGCATCGTTTCCTTGCAGTCACGATGCTGCTGCGGCCGCTGTTGCCGTGAATGACCGTGCAGCAGCGGTCGTTGTTATTGTGGCTGTTGTTGCCAGATATTATTGATTTTATTGATGTTCCTGCTCCTGTTGTCGTTGTTGCTGTTGCTGTTGCTGCTGTTCTCGATGCTGTTGTTGCTGTTGTTGTTGTTGCGCTCGTTATTGATGCTGTCGTTGCTGTTCTTGTCGTTCTTGGCTCCGATGTTGAGGCGAACGCACGAAGACCGACATGCCGTTTGAATCGATTTTTACTGCGTTTCTTACAGTCGCAGTGCCTGTGGCATCGGTTCGTTCGTTGCGGTGGCGTTACCGCTGCTGAAGCTGCGGCTGTTGTCGTTGTCGGCGTTGCAATTGCTGTTGCGGTAAGTGTTGTTGTGGCCGCCTATTGTTGTTGCTGATATTGTTCTTGTTGTTGCTGTTGCTGCTGCTGCTGCTGTTCGTGGTGGTATTGATGCTGTCGTTGATGTTCAGCTTGTTGTTGCTGTTGTTGTTCTTGCGACGCCGACGATGATATGAACGATCAAGAAAAATCGATATGTCGTGTGCATCTTTTTTTATGAATATTGCTGCTCTCTCAGAGGCGGCGGCATTATTTCCTGGCAGTCCCGGTGCTGCTACGGCCGATGTTGCTGTGAATGACCGTGCAGCTGCTGTTGCAGTAGCGGTCGTTGCTACGGTGCCT
This sequence comes from Symbiodinium sp. clade A Y106, assembly GCA_003297005.1. Taxonomy (NCBI): domain Eukaryota; class Dinophyceae; order Suessiales; family Symbiodiniaceae; genus Symbiodinium; species Symbiodinium sp. clade A. Next base: position 24,623 of record BGNK01004735.1, on the reverse strand, counting down.
GATATTGACCCTTATTATTGATATTGATGATATTGTCGCTCCTGCTGCTGCTGTTGCTGTTGTTGCTGTTGCTGTTGCTGCTGTTGCTGCTGCTGCTGCTGCTACTGCTGTGGTTGTTGCTGCTGTTGATCTTTTGTTGTTGTTACTGATATTGCTCTTGCTGTTAGCTCGGATATTGAGGCGAACGCGTGAAGACCGAAGTACCATTTGAACTGGATTTTACAACACATCCTGCACTCGAAATGGCGAAACCGCCGGTGTGGCCGATATTTCGTACATCATGCTGAAGCCTTGGTCCCGGGTTCGCTTCAAATATCAAAGGTGAGCTGTAAAAAATACTAGATCTAATATGCGCAGAAAATATCGGCCACGCCGGTATTTTCGGCACTTGGGGCCAGGATATACTATTAAAACTAAGATAAATGGCATGTCGCAGAAAACATCGGCCCCGCCAGCGCTTTCGGCACTTCGGGCCAGGATGTGCTGTAAACACCTGCACAAACGGCATATCGGTCGTTGACGTCATCTAAGGCATGTGCTGCAAAAGACAATGTTTTGACAGCACATGCTACAAATCACGTAAGCGACTGATATGCCGGTTGTCCTGGTTTTTACAGCTCATCCTGGCCCGAAGTGCCGAAAATACTGGCGGGGCTGATGCTTCCTGCGACCTGCCATTTATATTGGTTTTTACAACCCATCCTGTCCTTATTTTCAAATAATATCGAGATATGCTGCAGAAATCATCGGTCACGCCGGTGTTTTCGACACTTCAGGGCACGATGTGCTGTAGAAACCACGACAAATGGTGCACCGCAGGAAATATCGGACTCGCCGGCGCTTTCGGCACGTCGGGTCAGGATATGCTGTAAAAGCCAGCATAAACGGCATGCCGGTCATTGATATCATCCAAAGCACGTGCTGCAAAAAACTCGGTTTTTGACAGCTCACGCTCCATCATAAAAAACGACCGACACGCCGGCTGTCCCGGTTTTTACAGCACATCCTGGCCCGAAGTACCGACAGCGCCGGCAGGGCCCGTTGTTTCCTGCGACGCGCGATTTGTATTGGTTTTTCCAGTATATCTTGGACTCCAAGTGTTATTCGCCGCTCCTGCTATGAACGACCCTGCGACCGCTGTTGCAGTAGCGGTGGTTGTTATGGTGGTTGTTGGTGTCGGTTGCTGTTGATGCTATTGCTGCTTGTGTTGCTGTTGCTGCTGTTCGTGCTGCTGTCGATGCTGCCGCTGTTATTCAAGCTGTTGTTGTTATTCTTAGGACTTCGATATGGGGGCGAACGCGTGAGGTCCGACCTATCATTTCTATTAATTTTTATAGCATATCCTGCACTCGAAGTATCATTCACTACTGTTGCCGCGAATGACCGCGCAGGCACTGTCGCAATGATCGTGAATATGGAGGCGGTTGCTTTTCATGTTGTTGCTGCTGTTGCTCCTCCTGCTGCTGCTGCTGCCACTATTGACGCTACTGTTGTTGCGCTTCTTATTGATATTATCATCATAGTTGATATCGTTCTTGGCTCCGATATTGAAGTGGACGTGCGAAGACTGATATATGGTTTGCACTACTTTTTATGGCACATTCTACGCCTCAAATATCGTTCGCATCGATAGAGGCAATACGTTTTCGACTCGCACCTTCGCACAATGCAGGCACGGCTTCATGGGTCTCATCGCTACCTGTACCACCATGACATGCAGGGCGGGAAGTTACGTCACAAAATGCAAAAGGCATGATCTCTACTAGCATGGTGTGGCATCATCACGTCCCGCCCTACGAACGGTAATTCTACAAGTCGGCTGGGGTAGCCATATAAGATTTGCCGAACAATGATGCAATATGGGACTGGCTATCAGTAGGAATATGAACAAATGAGTGCATGTATGACTACCAGACCTCGAGTTACACCGCAGCTACGGCCTACTTTGGCCATGGATCTGCCAAGCGTGTCTGTTTCAAAACTTTTCCACAGCGAAACACCACACATCAAAGAGTCTCACACACGCAAGCAGTGTCGAAGGAACTCGTAGGCATACAGATGTCAAGCGTGATTTATATCATCATGCCACCGGACATGTTGTGCGTGGTGAACCATGCAAACATGCAATCTTGTAGCCATGCACCATGCAAAGTTGTATTCCCTTTCCACCACTCTGTCACGCAGCGAGGGCTTCTTCCTGTGCTGTTTGTTCCAGCTGGGGGCACACTGCTGTATGTCAGCCGACCTCAGTGAGCTCGAACGGCTCTCACGGCGGCGGTGTCTCGACCCAGCGGGGCTCGTTGGCAGTTGCGACCAGCAGTCCGGGACGCCTGCTTTTCAGCCTGCTTTACTCCATCTGCTCATAGCCTCCATTGCGCCTAGGTGCAAGGCACAAGTCTCGAGCCCCATTACACAGAGAAAGGAGGCATACGTCACTCCAGCCAGCATGGGCATGCATCATACCACTCACCTGCCGAGCTCAGGTATACTTAGCCAGAGAGATACACTTCGCACCAGCCAGCGTGTCCAGCGCAAATGCATCGTTCCACTGAATACCCAAAATACTTGCTTGCTCCAGCTATATGGTTCTTTGTGTAAGCATCAGGTGCAGTAGTGACGCCGCCAGCAGGTTTCCAGAGTGCATGGCGACCGCAGGGCGGGGGGTAGTGGTTTGGCTTAGCCTGGCTTGCCCTACCAAAAACTAATATGGTAGATAGTTGTATTCTAGTGATAATAAAATGAACGCTGTGGTCGTTGTTTTAATTGATTTGTATTTCATTTAATATTACAACAAGGCACACAGGTTCGTTCTTCGTCATTTCCTCGTTCCATTCTATTCCCATTCCATTAAAGAAGCGAGAGAAATGAACGGAATGAAAGGGAATGAATGGAATAAGCGAAGCACGTACCAACCAAGAACCTTCCTGATTCCTTTACCTTTACGCTCAATTCACCATTTACGCTCTTGTAACTCCTGAATTTACCTTTTGACTGTACACTGTTACCTTTGATTCGTGGTTCCTGTGCTCTATCATTAAATCGACATCTTTTGTTCCCTCTGTGTCGTGCAATTTAATTAAAACAGAAAATAAAGAAGCGATGAGGAATGAAGAGTGAACGCGTGCTTCGTTTGTGATTAAACACGGGACACAGCGAAACGGAAGGGCCTGGATTGGTTGCTTTCCTTTAGGCTTGCTTGTTCCTTTTTTTCAGGCTATAACCGCTGTGCCTGGACGCTCCTTTCGTAACTGTGAGAAGAGAACTGGAACGAAGAGCAAGGAACGCCCGATCCTTTCACCTCTGGATCTAGGATATAATCATGATGTTCCTAGTTTCCAAAAGGCACAATTTAATATCAGAAAAAGATAAATAAGAATGGTTGGTGTGAGAAGGGAATGAGGTGCACGCTTTTTATTTTGTTAAATTGTGGGCTTTGTACAACTAGGATTTAATGATCGGAGATTTACAACTAATATCTTTTGGTAACATATGACCTATAATCTAATGGTAAATCCTATAACTTGAAAACATGGGTAATTCATGAAGGACAAAAATAAATATTCAGATTATACAAAGATAAACCTCAAAATAGAAAAAATATATGATAAAAAATGAGTGATTTCTTGAATATGAAAACTTTGCTTTTATTAAAATACCCCAAAAGGACCAATTTCATAAGGTACAAATTGAGTCTTTATAAATGTCCTAATTTTCTATCTTCTAATAAATCTTTACTGATTCTTTCCTTCTTTGGTCTATTTCACTTATCTCTCTTCTAATCTTCTTTGTTGACTTATTTCGTTTAGTTTAAATATTTCTCTGTTTAGCTGTATTATATTATAGACTCACATATCATAAATCTAAGGTTTTGCGAATAGAATCATTTTGTCGGAGCTGTTATCTTTGCTTTTGGGAGATTTGCTACTTCCATTAGATTTACACCCAAGCTTTTCATTATTCATCAAATAGAAGAAAGAACTGTGCTATAATAAAGGGCAAACAACCATGATTGGCGGTTCACCTTTCTCTCTTCATTCTACCGCCTAACACTCTTTACCCTTGGCTTTTCCTTGGCAGCGAGAAGAGAATTACAGTAAATAAGGAGAACAGCCGAAGCATAATGAGTGGAACGGTAATAGATTTCTCAAATTAAAGGACAGCAAAGACTATTGACAATATGAAGAAACGGAGGACTAACCAATAAATGAAAGAAACCAAAGTACCAGAGAGCCAAGTTAAAGGACGAAATCAATCCAGCCGCCTAATATCCCAGTCCAGGAAGTGGGCTCTTTCCATATAATTAAAACCCAGGAACCGCAAGTGATGGAATGAAAGGTGTCTTGTTTCTTTGACTTCTCTTATCGCTCACTCTTCGCTCCGCTTTTAGTTATAATGAAAGAAACAACATGGCGGAGAGAAGGTGAGCCGCATCAGAATTCAACAGCATGAAAGCGAGAAATGTTGGACTTATTTTGAGTGATTGGAATGTGGGTGAACGATCCTTGCGATGCCACCAACAAAGCACCCAGATAAAACAAATGTAATGTCATGAAGAGAACGGCCATATTCTACTGAAGAGGAACGTAGGGAACGGAACAAAGGTAAAAGAAAGAAGGTGTAGTGCACGCTTTGTGAATGAACGCAGTGAGTGGGGTTTTTGGTTTCTTATTATGTTGTAGTCAAACGATTTGTAGAAGATAATGAAAGAATCCAAAAATTAATTAGTTTGTCCGTATATAATGTAATGAAGGGAGTGAGGAACGAGCGAGATGAATGAAAATATGAAAAGGGCCAAATTAAATTGAGTTTTTGGCTTATTTTCTTTCTCTATACAATCTACTCTCTACAGCAGCCTAAATTAAAGAGAAAAGAACACAGGGGCAAATATAGAGAAGAAAACAAATGCACGCCCTTTGTTTCTTTTCACTTTAATTTGGGTCTCTTGGGGTTTTCTTATTTCTAGTATATGATGGTGAAGAAGAATAAAGAAAAAGAAGTGCTTCACGCTTTCACTTCCTCATTGTTCCTCGTTCGGCATTCCATTGTGTGCTTCTCTTTCTCTGTCTTACTACGGCACAACACAACAAAGACACCCAGGAACGAATTATAAAAAGACCAGTATAATTCTTGATTCGTGGTTCGGCTCACTCCTTTCCGCCTGACTTTATTTCCATTTCATTCTATTTGATCTTATTATTCTACCTTTTGTCCAAAATCTTATTGTCTTGATATTTAACTGAAAGATCCAGAGAAGCTTTCCATCTCTCATTGTTTTATTCCTCATATTTGAATGGTAACTCCTTGTGTCTTCCTCCTAATAATAAGTGAACAACGATGAGCGAAGTGAAGAAGGTGGAATGAACGAGGGTCGATCATAAGGATGCCAGGCTGATTTATGCTATTTTAAAAAGAATATAATACCCAATAACCGCACTACAAGGAAATGAAATCATGCTTTTGGTGTTTTATTGTTAGACGTCTCTTCCTTATATGATTCCCAAGGGTCAAAATAAGACTGGCGAAGCGAATGGACGGTTAATTTAATTTATTTCGTTTAATTGTTCCGTTTCGCTCACCGCATGATATGGAAGAGAGAAATCCCAAGGTGTGCCTATTGCAGAATATTAAACGAGAATTACGTAATGTAAGATTAAAAAGATATCGTATAAAAATTAAAATAAGACATGGATGAAGTGATCGGCCAAGTGCTCGAATAAAGGGTAAACAAAGGGTACGAAATTAATATATAAAAATAAACGAAGTTGAGTTCTTGATTTAATCTCTTGAGCCTTATTTTGTGTCATTATAATGTGAATAAAGACTCATCCAATAGAAATCCTAGAAATTAAATGGTGGTTCGTTGATGTGCGGTGTCTGGTGAGTTGGTATTGTGGTTAGTGTGTTGGGTCTTTGTTGATGATCTTTCTCTTTATTCCTTTCGTGCTTCTATTCCACTACATTACAAAGGAACAAAGCAACAGACACATTAAAGGACAACACAAAGAAACGGTAAGGTTGGGTTAGTTGTCGGTTTCCTTCCCTTCTCCTTTGCTTTGTGTCTTTTTCACGCATTCACTTCATTCGCTCCTTATTCTCGCTCAGCGGTTCGTTCCTTCTGTCACTGGTCATTAAAAGAGAACTCAACGGCCTAGAAACCCAGAAAGAAACAATCTTAAGGAATAGATCACCTGGAATTATAATGGTAACTTCCTGGATGCTTCTTGGTCTGGGGTTCGTGATTCCTATCTTTATTTCTCTTGGGCAGTGGCTTTCTTTCCATGCAGTGAAACGACGCGAGAAGAAAGCCAAAGAACGAGAAGAAAGAAAGACGAATCACCCCTTTGTTAATTGCCCTTTTACCTTTCACACTTTATCTTTAATGGTATATTCTATAATCTAGATCTAGTTATTAAATTCCCTAATAAATCTTCTCATGAAATCTTATCTTCTTTCAATCTTATCTTCTTTTAATCTTACTACTGATATCTTTAGGAAATCTTCTCTCACATTTATCTTTTACTTTTATTCAGTTCCTCTAGTGCCAGGTGAGAAGTGAACGGACAGGAATCAAGAATAAAACAAAATAAGACAAAGGAGAAGAGAAAAAGGAACGGTAAAAGACCTATATTTTAAATTAAAACACAATAAAGGCGTGCTTCCTCTTCGCTTCATTACCATTTGTTGTCTTTTATTTCAATCTTAGGTCTTTTGTTTATCCCTTTGGATTCTTTTCCCCTTTGCTTTTGGTTCTTTGCCGTTCATTACAACGCAAAGGAATAAAATAAAGAGAGGCGTGAATGAGCAGCAAAGGAAAAAACATAGGGCTCTTGTTTCACTTGTTTTAATTCAAAACAAGCACTCATTTAATTCATGCCTTTGTGTTTTATTAATTAAACAAGGAAATAAGGTCAACAAAGGAATAAAGTAAAAGTCCTCATTAATAATTCAAGTGAAGCGAAATCTTCAAGCAAAAATAAGTGATAGAGAGAACGCGTATTTTTCTTGTATATTTCGTTCGTTTCATTTCGCTGTATCTTTCATTTCGTTCTATTTAAAAGGGAAAATATATATTACTCTCTCATTCCGTTCCATTCCATTTGTTTTGCCTCTTTTGAAAGAACAAATCAAGGACACAGCTTTATTGAGGGTTTTTGCAGTAGAAATCTCTTGTGCTTTGTTCTAATTAAAATAAAGGGCAAGTTTTGAGCGAAAGAAGTGAGTGAACGACCGGCCCTATCACTCGAGCCCTTACGGCCAAACTAACCGTGTAATCCGTGTAGTGTAGTGAAGGGAATCATACGGCTCTCGATTCATTTATTTCGTTAATTACAAGCGGAAAGGAATGGAGCACGTGAATTAAGCGAAACAAAATATAGAGCCGTATGAGGAACGAAAAGAATAAAAAGAAGATAAACGGAACAAAGTGCGCTTCCATTACCTTTATTTCTATTCCCTTTTCCTCTTGGTCTTTTCTCCTTATTCACCAACTCCATTCGCCAGTCAAGGTACGTCCAAAAGGTCAAATGAAGTTAAACTAAACAAGATCACAAGCGAGTGAAAGAAGCGCGTGGTTCGTTTAGTTTAAACTAATTTGGCTCTTTTATGGTTATGTATGATATATTGTATCTTCCTTTCGCTTCATATTTAATTTCGTTCGTCCTTTGTATTCCCTTACAAATTAAATATGAAGAAGAAGGAAGAGATCATACTGTAAAATATGAAGCGAATACTTTGTTCCTATTCCTTTTGCTTTAATTCAATGAAATGGAATATAAGCGAGATTAAAGCAAAACGAAAAGGAAAAACAAGATCAAGATCAATTAATCTCAACAGATATAAGTGGAAGAAAGAAAGAACGCAAATAAGATAAAAGGAAAAATATAATAAAAGAAGGGAAATGGGGATTTTGCCTTTTGCTCACTTCTCCTTTCTTTCTCCTCTTGATCACTATTGACTTATTTCCTTTTTTTCACCAATTATAAAGAGAAATGAACAAAATGAACAAATGAAATAAAATAAAAACAAATAAAACAAGATAAAATGAAGTATGTGGCCTTCTTTACTCTGTTTAAATTGAATGAATACGCACTCACTCCTTCCATTTATTTCATTCATTTAAATTAGAAAAACGAATTCTCTTCATAATATTATACTACCAAAAGAGGAACGAAGTGAACTGTGAGAAAGAAAAGAGTGTAATGAAGAGAAACGAAGAATGAGCGGAAAAGAAATACGACTCTCTCTTTCTCGCAGCACAACTTGTTCTAATATTTCGTTCGTGCGTAGTTAAAATAAAGCACAAAAATCACGCATTCCTTTTTTACGCTCACACTCGGCTGAACCAGGCGAGGTCTGCAGTACCAATGAATTTCGACGATTGATAGGGACGCTATATTTGTGCTTTTGTCCTTTAATTCAACCACTTACTCTCTTCCCTCTGTCACTCAAAAGAACTAAATTAAAATGGGCAAAGAAGATAATGAAGTGGAACGAAAGCATGTTTCTTTTGCCCAATTTAATTTGGGTCTTTTGCGGTTGGTCTTTCTAGTTATGTCCTTCATTAATAAAATTTGAGAAGGTTTTTATCCTGGCGCTTGAAGGGACAAGATTTCCTTCTCTTCGCACCCCACAGACAGACATGGTCCGTTTCTACTCTTGCGGGCTTTCATTAATAAAATCAAAATACGCTTCCGCTTCTCTCTCATGTTCGAGGTAAATATTCAAAGCGAACAAGGAGGCGAGTCGAGGGACCCTACGTAGCAGAGCAACCCGTACTCAGGCAAGCAGACCCCTTACAAGTGCAGTTACGGCCACAACGTTCGGGCGGTGCCCATATATGTGTCGTACTGAAAAATAACGCTCTTAATGAACATATTTTCCTTCTTTCTAGTATTGGACAATCAATGGAATACTCTTTTTTGACCTACAGACATATATCGGGCAATTATCATGAAACTATTACTATCTTGAATAAGCAGTTGGCGACCATCTATACAGCCATCAAAAGACACGTCATATCTCCTGTATTTTAGAGATATAGGTGTATAGGGCTGCAAATACCTCATCAACAACCCATCATATGAATACGAACACTCATCTCACGGGATTATAGTGACGTGTGTGACCGTGCTCCATTTGCAATCGAAAATTTATACATGCAATATTCAGACATATAACCTAGGAAATGTATTGTACATGCACTACATTCGTTAATTGATATACAAGAAAGAATGGATAAGGTAGATATCAAAATTAAAATGATATAATAGAGAGAAGTGAAGAAGAATAAATCTAGAAAGAGAGTTTTAACAAGATAAAAAAAATATTCCAAAAGATAGTAATAATCTTAATAGAATATCTTTTTTAAAAATAAATTTTGAAAAAAATTGCTTTATATCAAAATATCGTATAAAATTTCAAATATCTATAAATTTTAAGAGCTAAACAAACTCCTCACTTCATAGTAAAGAAAAGAAATATCCGTAGTAGTCACCATATATGGAACAACGTATATATATTAGACCAACGTACATAAGACCCCCTTTGAGCATGAAATAGAAATACGTATATAGCGATCGCCCACATACTTTTTTTCCACCCGCATACAACAGACCTAAGTAGTATAGATTGCAACCCCCTCACGCAGGTAGTACAGGCATACAATATGAATATAGCAAGTATACAAAGAGGCAAAATATTATGAATACAATATTCCTATGAATATATATACAATTACAAATTCAGATATATAACAAGAAGCCGCACAACTATATATTACAATAATACGCATTTCACCTAATACTATTGAGAAACTAAGGGGAGTCCCGAAAATACATGATCGAGATATAGAGAGTGCATCAAAGATTTTAGCATATAAAGACCAAGTTGGCCTCGCGGCGCCTATCTAGTAACTAGGGCCACCCCACGACCTAATACGTGGGGGGGGGGGGGCGGGCTATCCTCCTAAAATTTCTTTAATTCAAAAAGAATTTTGCACGGTTTTGAGCGGGACCCGATACCATAACTATCGTTGAAAAAAATGAAATCTAACTACGCTAGCTTTCGTGATATATATAATAAGCTTACCAAGAATCTCAATTATACATCGACCCGGCCCCCCGCTCTTATTAGTACTACCACTGCCGCTACCAGAGTGGGTAGTCGCGGTGCGACTATTCATTGCAGTTGCCGCTGCTGCTGCGGCTATTGCCGCTACGATGTTGCTGGCCGACGCTTTCCTTCCTGCGGCTCTTGCTCTTAGCTCCAGCATGACATCAATGACAAACCGATATGTCCTTCGCATCGTTTTTATTTTAATTTATATTGTTTCCTGCCCTAGCGGACGCGACGGTATCAATTCGTTGCCGTGATGTTGCTGCTGCGACCCGTATTGCTAGGAATGACCGTGCAGCCCCTGCTGTAATAGCTGTTTTGTCGGTTGTTCGCGATATTGTCGCTGCAATTGCTGATGCTGCTGTTGTTGCTGTTACCGTTGTCTGTTACCGTTGTCGTTGTTAGCTCCGACATTGAAGCGTGAACGCGAGCAGACTGACATGCCGTTTGTATTGCTTTTTTACAGCAGATCCTATGCCCGAAATGCCTTTCGCATCGGCATTGCCGTTGTTTCGCGCAGATGCGTGCAAGGTAACATGAGGCCAAGGGGGGCTGTTTTGTATGAGATATCAAGGAATTGCCATGTTTTGATAGATCCCGGCTGCACTACTATCGTAGATAGAAACGAAAGACTCACTACGCTAGCTTTCGTGAGTTCAAGTGTCCGATCAAATCCGAATTTCGCATGCAATTTGGAAATATTAGATGTTTCTAAATTCAAGAATATGGGATAGGTTAGTTTATAGGTAGTTTTCATGTGCTTATCGGCTGCTTATTCTCTAATGGTTCTTTTCATATCAAATTGGAATCGGGCATAGCATGAATCATGGATCATCTTGTACTTGCAGTTGGGGAATTTCAGGTCATGAGTCTTTTGCATATCCCAAGAGAGATCGGCGTTCAGGAGCCTCGCATCCGCTTTGTATCCCTTGGTAGGGACAGTGCTGTCGCCTTTCTTGATGCCGCACTGGCAGACGAGGTCTGTACACATCAACGGATCGGTCGTCCGGATGATTGTCCAAGTTGTTCGCTAACCGTCTCTGAGTGTCACTCCACATCAGCGCCCATGTATGACGGCAATCCTCAGCTGTGCAAAGCTCTTCCAAGCTTCCGCAAAGCTGACTCTCTGCAAGGCCGCCGCTGTCGCGAGACGGCCGAATGACAGCAGCTTCCTGCTCTCTTCTCCTCTACTAAGTCTCCATTTACAAAGCCCTCAATGGTTGGAAAAAAACCTGCAGCTGGCCACGAAGCCGGGCTTGGCTCCCGACTCACGATTTACAGCAACCAGCCCAGCCCGGAACAATGCGTCGGAGACCCGACACTCTCTCACTGACTGCAGCCGGAGAAGCCACGAACGATAAGAAGGTTGAGCATGGTGGCCTGAGATTATCGCACCCTTCCAACTACCCAGGCCAGGGCGATCGTACAAACAAGAAAACACCAGGTGCAGCTAGGGTACGGTTCGCACCTTTTGATCAGGGAAGCTCAGAAATGAAAGGGTGGGCACACTTATGCCGGCCAATCCAAAATCCCTGCCTTGCTCCTACCCCGTCCCTGCGAGGGCGACCGTCAGAAATTCTGCTAGCAAGTTTGGAACATCACTGATTGATATTGGCCTCCGCACTTGTCGGTGTAAACTCGTGTCGTCCGTTCATGCCGACGATGACATCCTGGGTCAGTTTTCAACTACTGCAAAACTGATACTGAGTTCCACCACACGGTTGCTTCATGTCGCCTGCTTCGGCCAAGGATCGTCAACTTTGACTACCCATGTCGGGAGGCCGTTGGCGACTTGCGTCGAATTCCACTTGTCGATCCTCAAATCATGGAGGCTCGGGCATGTTCGTCCAACTCGAAAAGCTTTCAAAGAAACCTCGTGGCATGGGCGAACTCCAACTAGGGCAGGAGCATTCCGCCCTCGAAGATCCTGTGCACGCGCGCTGCAGAGTCATAGCCTGTTCAGGGGGCGAATCCTACGAATGAGAATCCCTGGTTGGGAATCGACACCTCCACCTGTCTGTGACTAGAGATCAGGGTCCAGGTTAACATCAACTACTTTCAGGTTGTTTCGGGCCGAGCTTCATGGAGCTCCTGGAAACTGTACATTTATTCAAATCGGATCTGGACGTGACCTGCGCCGCGGACGTTCTCCACACGGATCCCGAGCCTGGTCGGCAAGAGCTGTTCAGTCGGTAATATCGGTACAGAGCGTTCGGCTGTGGTTCACTTCAGGCCTCTGCTCTGGTGTCGCACGGAAGACAGTGATGGCAAAGGTGTGGACGACTTTCTTGAGGGGGCTTCCTGCCTCAGGATGTTGCGAGAAAAGGCGACGGCATCGCTTACACCAAGACCTAAACTCACTCCGTTTCAGTCTCACATACGAACAGGAAACTGAGAAGCATTCTCAAGGCATGAATTCAGCAGGGGATGTGTGCAGGTTAGTTCTCTTGTGCGCAACAACACCGACGAGCTGTGTACAGCCTCCCCCCACATTATCAAGCATGGTTCTGTGTGCCTCTCTTGCCGTACATGTCTGACCCGGCTGACGACGGGAGGGTGCACAACTGCTGTCCCTGCTGCTGCTGCTGCTGTACTACAACTGTCGCTACGGCGACAACGACTACCCCGACGACAGTAGTACTAAACAGCTGCTGCCGCTTCTCCGGCTGCTGCTGCGGCTGAGAGCTGCAATCCAACGCAGATTGCAAGATTTGTGTTTGAGCAGACCGTGATCGGAACCATGCAATTTCACCACCACGACGACGACGGCTGCCCCCACTGTTCTTGACATTGTCCAATGCTTCGAGGTTTTGGTTCCGAAGGCCACTGCATTGCTGCTTTGGTGCTCTTGAGGCCATGATGCTTCCAAAGAGTGGCTGGCATGGTGTCAGTTAGAAACATAGCTTGTCCAGAGGATTGCGGGACCTCTCAAGTTGTCATGACTCGTCCTTCGTACCCCACGCTCATGCTCCGTCCAAAAGCACCATCGCCATCGACGTCAGCATTATCGCGAATGGCCGTGAAGCCGATGGCACCTGGGCGAGGTCGCCAAGGTCAACATCCTGGAATCCCATCTCCGGGACGGCGAGAAGCGGCTTGCCTGGCTATCGCGCGGAGGAAAACGTGGGCGTTTGGATGCCGGCTCTCTCTGTGTGACTTCGGTTTCCTGTATCAATTCCTATGAATGGCAGCCGTCTTGTGCTTACCACATGTGCTATTTCTGAGTCTGCTCCTCGCGGCAAGGCTCATCATGGCGCTTATCATCCGTGCACGTAAATTGCTCAACATGCTGAGCCGTCAGCCACCGGGCCTGGTGCTGCTGCAGCAGATTTTGTCTTTGCTGACTGCACTGTCGGGGCCTTGCAGCTCATGCGCGCTCTTATGCCCTTGATGTACCATAATGTCACTCAGACGAGCATTCAGATTTCAAGGGATCACCAAGTCCAACCCTAAGCGTCGCCCCAAGAAACCCAAGCACCAAGGCTGTTGAGCAATCGAAATGACAGCAGAACAAGATTATGATGTGGGGGCAACGATCTCGTGCATGCTGGTTTAGAGCAGAGTTTAAGTTCAAGGCTTGAGCATGGGGCATTTCAGGCATTCAAGGTTTGCTTCAGATCCTTGCCTCCTGAGCGGCAGGTGCCGGCCGTGGTGCTGGCGGAGCCTCCAATCGAGCTGTGTGTGATCCTCTGAACCCGAATGTACAAGTTGTGTGGGTCCCTGCCCTGACTTCTCAGTCTGGTGCGCTACGCTTGCACACTTTCGGAGGGAGAGGCCTTGAAGGATGCAACATGCGCAAACATCGCTGGCATGCTTGCGCAAGCATGGTGCGAGCTATAGAGACAGTTGAGTGCCACTGCAACCGTTCAGTCTCCCACCTGAGATTTTGCCTCTTGTGGCTGCTGTGGTCTCGGCTGAGCAGGTGCCGCGGCTGGCGCCGGTGGAACTTGCGAGTCCTAAGGTTTCTCCGAGCCGTGGTTTGTGACTTAAACTCTTGGAGCCGCTTCTGGGTCCTGGCTGTTGGACTCTTAATGGGAGGTGCAAAGACTTGTCCTAGATCGAGACAAGTGAGTTCTGATGCAAGCTGCTTGCCTGAGATCTTGAGTTGCCCGGGCTGGCTTGCGGAACCCCCGAGTGGGAAAAAGGCTTCTTCGGTACAGCTTCTAGCTTGGTGCTTCTCTGCTGCGTAACGAAAGCTATCCCTGATTAATGACGGGAGCGGCCGGCGCAGTGAACTGTCACACTCAATGCTACTAGGAGTTTTGGTTTGTATCTCTATCGTCACACTGTTTTCTTACTTCTTGCCGCCCTTGTTGCAACTCTGCTGCTCTTGTTGGCGATGTTGTCGTTCTTCCGGCTGTGAAGCCAGATGCATAGGGATATGCACACTGACGTCCAACGCCCCTTCTCGAAACACTAAGCTAGGAACTCGCTTGCAAAAGCCCTACCATTTCAGAAACAAGGGAGTTCCGTGAACCGCTCAAGTTTGCCCGAAGCCCCCGCGTCCCATCCCATGATAGCATGGAGGGGACTAGACTCAAGCCTAGCGGATTCGTGTGGTTTTTCAGAGTCTTCTGTCCGGTGCCCGAGGTCGGCCTCTTGCCGAAGCCACTCTTTCGGCCCGGCATCAGCAGCTGGGACAGGTGCGGATGCTTGCGGGGCCTCTCGAGGGCGCACTCCCATCCCTTCTGCTAGAAGATCTAGAGATTCTCTCAGCCAGTCAATACGATCAGTAGCCCGTGCTAAAACCTGAAGTGCATTGACATGCCGCTGCTAGATCAGCACACGCTGGTGCATCTTAGACCGCTTACATGAGATCTTGCCGCTTGCCTCTTGCTGCAGCCATTGCCGTGCCTGGGGAGCAGGGGCCGAGGCCGGTGCCTGCCCCAGGGATTGTTGTCGAGCCGTGATGTGCAGTCTTCTCAAGTCGCGCAGGCCCTTACCCTCAATCGGTCACAATCATGCATCTCCACCGTTGGTTGCCTTTCAAGAGCGGCGAGCGTGATTGCCAATGGTCAGCTGCTTCAACCCGCCTACTAGTACCAGAGAAGAGATCTTGCCTCTTGTGGCTGCCGCTGTCTCGGCTGAGCAGCAGGTGCTGGTGTTGAGGCTTGCGGGACCTCCAATAGTCGGCCGAAACGCGCAATCTTTTCAACGTGAACCTGCAAGCCACTACGGTAAACAACAGAGTTCGCCGTCCAGAAATAGATGGAGAGACACACGCACCGTGACAGGTTACCCAATCCTGAACTTCTCCATTGTGCTGTAGAAGCAAGCGGAGCTCGGTGAATCGCTCAAGTTTGCCCGAACCTCCCCACCCCGTCCTATGATAGCATCAACGGGACTACAGTAGCTCAAACCTAATTCCGCTAGCTTCGAGTGCTTTTTCAGATTCTTCTGTCCGGCGCCCGAGGTCGGCCTCTTGCCGAAGCCACTCTTTCGGCCCGGCATCAGCAGCTGGGGCATGTGCGGATGCTTGCGGGGCCTCTCGAGGGCGCACTCCCATCGCTTCCGCTGGAAGATCTACAGCTTCTCTCAGCCAGTCAATACGATCAGTTGCCAGTGCAATAACCTGAAGTGAAATGACATGCCGCCGCTAGATCAGGACACGCTGGTGCATCTTGACTGCTTACATGAGATCTTGCCTCTTCCTGCAGCCATTGCCGTGCCGGAGGAGCAGGCGCCGTCGAAGGTGCCTGCTTCAGGGACTTTTCCGAGCCGTGATGTGCAGTCTTCTCAAACCGACTCCCCAAGCCGCGCAGGCCCCTACCCCTTCTCAGTCTGTGGCACCACATTTTCTTCGAGCAAGATGTTTTGCAGAAAACCTGGGTTGTGTGCTCTATCCCGAACTCTGCCATCCCGGTCCTGTATTTGGCAAGTTCGTCGCGACACTTGTCCCGCGCGCATGTCTGAAACCCAAACCCTCTCACTGTCCATGAATCTTTCGCTGTCTACATTGACTAGGCCAGCGTGGTCTAGAACGGATAGAGTTCAATGTTCAACACCCTTTCAAATGTCATCCGGGGATGGCTCGCTTCTCTGCTTTACGGTGCGATTCCTTTCAAAGCTACAAGCTGGGCTCGGCAATCGGGGCCTGCCAAGCCGCCTGGCGCTCAACCCAAGCCGGGACCGGCAGCTGTCTTGCGTTCGCCTGTTCTGCTGGCGCTGCCGCGCAGGGGGGCGTTGCTGACGGCGCGCTCGGCGGCCCCTGCAAATGAAGAGGTAAAGACACTCAAGCTCCGTCACGGCCCAGTGACAAGCCTCGGACTGTTCTTGACTCAATCAACATCAGGCCAAGCCACAACCAATATTTGTTACTGTATCGTATTCGGCAGGCAGCACGTGCCCCAAACTCCTCCAACTGGGCGGGATTGGGGTTTCGTGGCAAATCTCTAGCAAGGACCTGACCTTTCACAGCAGAGCATTTCCCTACCCGTGAAGCTCTTTCGCCTCAGGCCGGACGATCACGCTTGGATCGAAGGCTTCGGGGGGCGGCGTTGGTTGCCGACGGAGCCTGGCAGGCATTCTCGGAAGCCATCTGGAGACCAGCAGAGTCATGCGTTGGTACTTGTCGGACATTGCACGAATGCTTTTAGCCGCAGGTTCGCCAAGCCGAAGATTCGCTTCATATGCCACACGTGGAACCATTGAAACTGCACGAGGGATGATCGCAAGCAAGCAGAAGAATTAGTGCCTGGGTGGAGACACTGTGGGCTGTGTTGGTGCTGACTGCGTAGGCATCGTCGGCACTGGTGCCTCAACACGCCACGCAAAAAAGTACACACAAACTTTGCGTCGTCTAAGGTCATTCTAGTTAGTATCTGCTGGCTGACAGCTGTTCATTTCGCTTCAAGGCAGGGTTTCTGCCAGCTCACATCCAGCGGCGGCCGAGGTGCTTGAGTTGTCTGGGGACGACTTGCTTGTGCCCAAGGATCCCTGCCGCCTGGGAACAAATGCATTGAAGCTGTAGGCGCTGGTGCACGAGTGTGGGCTTGAGCTTCGGTTCTATCATGTGCAGCTTGTGGGCAATGAAATGAAATTACACGGCCCCCACAGCTTTCAGCTTTGTCACAGGAGCTGAATCTAGGAAATCCTGACATGCCACATGCTCTTCATCAAAATCAGGCTCCTTTTCATCAAACTTGCCCAGCGTCCGTCCCACGGATCTGCTCCGGCGGCTGCCTGCCCGAAATCAACGAAGAAACCAGACTTTTCGCAAATGTGGACCTACAGCTCGTGCTCTGAGCAGACTATGAGGTGGCTTGAATAATCCAGTCAGTGCACGCTCTCGTCTCACTGTTTTCACAGTCCGGATCTAAATGGACCGCTTGTGCTGTCGATGGCAACGGTAAAGTTACAAGTGGACCGCTTGTTCTTTAAAGCACCAACGAATGCCTTTTTCGAGAGCACGATCGCTTAATGCCACCGGCGAACGGCGAAAAGTACCACGGGATCTCAGGTCGCAGTATGAAGCTCAGAAAACCTGGCAAAGAAGGTGAGGTACCTTGAAGAATGCTTAGTACTCAGAGTCTGTGGCTAGGATCTGTGAGAACCAGCTCTGTCCACGCTCGTCAAGACAGAAACCCGTGAGGTTGGACCGTGAATGCAAACGTGCAGTTGCATGGGCAGGCCTTGGGCTCCGGTGGCGTTGGCTTAGGTCCTGAGCGGCTCCACAATGGCACGCCGTAGGTGGGGTGTGACGATTGAAATGAAGTGGTTATGGCTCCGCACCTGTACAGTGGTCGGGTGACACCAAGACTGGCTTGAAGACCCAGCCTACTGGGGAGAGAAGGCGCGCAGTCGATATGAACAACAAGTGCAACTAGTGGGGACTTGGCCAGCCAGCGACCGGAGACAGGAGAGAGAGAGAGAGAGACCACGAGAGTGCGGGTCTATGCTTGTGCCCACGAACAACAATCAGAGTGCTAAAGCTACGCGTCCGCTAGAAGGAACTCTCAAGAGCTCGGAGTTCCGACTTGCGACGAAGAGGCTGACAGGCGCCGCGCCCGAGCCCAGTCCATGGGCCTTGGAATAACAAAGCCTATGCATACACACATATACATACATATATATATATATATATATGTATGTATATACATCTCTCTCTCTATATTTAACAATAAGTATATATATATATATATATATATATGTAGGTACATATACACATATCTATTTTTGGGCTCAGCACTCGCGCTCGAGAGACTCAGACGAGGCTTCAGGCACTATACACACACACACACACACATATATAGATATATATGTATATGTATGGTCACCCCCCTCATGATCTACCTCCGCCTTTTTTCGTTATGTATCACCCACAGAAAGCACCGTAAATACCGGTGCTATTGCTGTTCTCAGAAACGAGGCAAACTTCAAACAAAGCAGAACAGCAAATCGCGAAAAATGTACACCCAAAACAGAGCCTGCGCGATATTAGGCTGAATGGTGTTCTGGTTTGAACCTGATGACAGACTTGCATATTGACAAATATTACAGAAATCCCAAAATGTTCACAGAATCTTTGGGTTCGTTTTTTAATTTCAATGTTTTTTTTTGATTTTTGGGTAGAACCCAAAAAAACCCTAGGAAATGTTTGGATTTTGCTGATGTCGTTGGTCAAAAACATTATATTCTCTAGGGGAAAAATCCAAAAACTCCCTAGGATAAGTTTGATGTTTGTTCGTGTCGCTGGTCGAAATCATTGTATTCCCTGATTTTTTTTGATTTCGTGGCAAAATCCAAAAAAACTAGAGAACATAATGATGTTGACCAGCGACATCAGCAAAATCCAAACATTTCCTAGATTCTACCAAAAAAATCCAAAAAAACCATTGAAATCTAAAAAATAAAAAATAAGCGAATCCAAAGATTCTGTGAAAATCTTTGGATTTTTGGATTTGCCAGTGTTTGCAGATACTCGCACTGTTTGTATAAATCTCTATTTCAACCCTGCGGTTGAATATGAACTTTCTACACAAAGCGTGGGCGCTCCTCACAAGCACACAGTTAAACACGTGAAGAAGACACTGTAGCAGACGATCTGAACCCCTCCTGCTGTGATATTCCAATAGAGCCTTTATNCGTGGGCGCTCCTCACAAGCACACAGTTAAACACGTGAAGAAGACACTGTAGCAGACGATCTGAACCCCTCCTGCTGTGATATTCCAATAGAGCCTTTATTCTGGATAGATATCTTTCACGTGATGGTGTGTGTTTATGCCTTGTGTTAAGAAGCCGTTGGTGATTCATGTGCAGTTTATTATCACTCCGATGTATTGAGAATATGCATGTATGGGCTGTAGCTAAGAGATGTTTTGATATGGGTGCAAATAAGTCAATGGATAATGAATACTCGTTGATGCAATTGGATGCGTATCATCGGTATGATGCTATGCGCTCGTACCATGTTATAGACAATACCGCGGATATAGTAATTGAGCTTGATGCGATATTCAATGTATACTGTGCAGCAGAACTTCACAAATGTGATGCGATGCTAGGTGTTACATGAAGATAGAACAATTAATTCAGTGGGTACTGTAATATATTATACTCAAACGTGTATTTGCCATGTGCAGATATCGCATAAGATAATTCTGAGCAGGATATTCCATCAGTCCGATAACAGAACCCAGCATGACCCAACATGTTGATGAGTTTACATTCCAAGGTGGGGTCTCTGCTAATTCGTCAGAACCAGAAGCCTGTACATCCAGTCTGCCTGTAATTTCATCGGTTGGTCATACAAGCACATGTTTGTTTTGCAATGGTGCTGGCTGCTGTTTTGTGCTGAGCGAATCGGATGGCTCGTGCTTTCAACAAGCGTTGTTCTCGACTCCGAGTACACTCTATGCGTACAGTTTCAAGAGCATCTCCTTGCGCTCAGGGGACTTCCGTGAGGGTTTCCGGTCTCGATACAAAAAAAATTGTTTCCAACCTTGTGGTGAAAAATATCAGGGGTTTGAAGGTGAATTTAGGAAGTATAGGACATGGGTACAGTGCAGGAAATATGTCTGAAATATGGTAAAATACCCACTTTCCATCCGATGACCAGCCACTATCTAACACGCAAACATTGTTTGCAATAGACTTGTTTGTTATTCAGCTTTGAAAACTGTAATAACCAGCTATGTATTGAAAGAACAATTATTGAACAAAACCATGAGCCTAACTAATCTATACATTTTTGCTCAGTTGATCATATAGCAAATATAATCAGCATTTATCATAGCTAGTTCCCAACTCAATTTGCTAGCCATTGACTAACTTGCCAACATTCATTAACGTAACAACAGTAGGATGCGATTACACTATTCGCCAAGTCATAACATGTTAACTACATGATCCATATAAGCGAGCACAGTGGAATATAAATGAAACATCCAGAAAACAGTAAGCAAATACTCGTTTTAAGATCATCGGAATACTAGCCAAGTTGAATCAAGCAGTAGCCGCATACATACTGGCGAAGCATCATAAAATATTGCTTACATGCTCGATTATTGATACATACTGATATTTACTTTTGGTGAGCAATGTTCTTTCTACTGCCTTCATATCCTAACATGTTAGGTGTATACTCGCGGAATTATGGAAAATGGTTCTACCAAACGAAATTAGTAACTGCTAGGCATCTCTTATCCTGGTAGTTCGATATTAAAGAATGAGCAAGATGCTTGGTATCTAACTACTTTTGATATTACCCTTACTGACGGTCAGCTATCTCCTAAATATTTCTTCTATATCCAACACACTTTACGCTCTCGCAACTCGGACACAGCCAGACGAGGTATCCAACACACTTTAGGTATATTCTCGTGACATATTTTGGCTCCCGCATGGCTTGTCTCGAGGACCGCTTCGCAGGCAACAAATGGGCTTCAAGCAGACTGTCCCAATAGCTCAGTTCAGACAGCCTGAAAAGGACGGGAGAGCAGCCTC
This sequence comes from Symbiodinium sp. clade A Y106, assembly GCA_003297005.1. Lineage (NCBI taxonomy): Eukaryota > Dinophyceae > Suessiales > Symbiodiniaceae > Symbiodinium > Symbiodinium sp. clade A. The sequence continues at coordinate 3,565 of BGNK01004735.1, read as the reverse complement.
CAGTCCACCACAAAACTAGGATCAAAACCCACAAGCTAGGTGACCCCACCGATAGAGACTGCTCGCCAGACAGTGACAAGGATATCGACAACGTCACTCCACTACAACCTGCCTCCTCAGCTGGGCTCTGCCAAAAACAAGAGAACACAAGGTAAGGCCACGCATGACTCTCCGAGCTGAGGGGATCGCTCTCCTAACCGCACTACTCCGACAGTCCAACTCACAGCCCCCTAGCTTGGCACACTGAAAACACAGGAAAACAAGTTAAGGCCACACAGTACAGCCAAGCTAGGGCGAGCGCCACATCTTGGGACACCTACAACAATCCTCAACTATCCTCTGTGACCACTCGGTCTCAGAAGTTACTCAGCTGAGGGGTTGGCTGAGACGCCAGTTTCCGTCTGTCCGGGTCCTCCCTGCTGCAGCCGTCCATTTGCTTTGGGTGTCGAGTCGCATGCGCTGCTGCAATGTATTTCGTTGCGTCACTCAACCTTGACTTCGGTCGAGATGTCGAGTGCCATCCGTCCGGACCCAGCTGCAGTCGTCCACCTCGAATCGTCGTGAGTGACTACTTCGTGCAGGGGTTGCCTCCGCAGCGTCCATCCACTGACAGGCATGATCCGAGCACATTCGCACTCGATCCATTTGTATCAATGTCCCATAACATTTGCAGAGTCACCGCGGTACGATTGTAGTCAAGAAATAATAAGGACCTGCTGCTGCAACTTCCACGTCAAGTGGCCCCCAAGCGTGCTCTCCATCTCGTTGTTCTAGTTCAGAAAGTTCAGGGATACGCCGCACGGGCTCTTACGTTGGCGGCTGCACTACAGCAGTTTCTGCTGGAAAACCACACAGACGAGGCCACTAACCCAGGTGATGCCCGACCGCACCTTCCATCTCAGGCGCCGAGTCCTGAAACCGTCAAGAACAGACGTTCTGGATCCGTCGTTGGCAACTGCGCGTTGATTTCTCACAGAGCGAACAGCAGACGGCGGCTTTGTGCGTCCCCCATTGCCAGCAGAATAGAAAAACATGGCGCTCGGCAGGTTCGCGGGCTAGTGGTTTGCTTACTGGCGACAAGGGCTCAGGTTAAGTAATTAAGTAACCAAGTGGGGGGAAAGGATAATGAGGGTTAAAAGAAGTGCGGAGAAACAGCAGTAAGGGATGTGAGGACACTACCAGCAGAAGGAGGAAAGGCAGTGCAAGCAAGGCAGGAAGAGGCAGTGCGAGATGGCAGGTGTCAGTGCAAGTGAAACAAGGCAAGTCAGTACGGCAGTGCAGAAAAGGGCAAGAAAAGCAGCACAGACAAGGCAGAGCCGTCGTGTGTTACACACATGGCCCCAATATAGCCGAGGCGCCGAGAGACTTGAGTGCAAGCCAAGCAGCTAGCCAAGAGACCATAAGTGCAACCGAGGCGCCAAAGAGCTGAATGCAAACCAAGCAGCGGGCCAAGCAGCGAGCCAAGGAACACTAAGTGCAACCACGGCGCCTAGGAGCTTGAATGCAGGCCAAGCATCAACCCAAGGGACATTGTGTTCAGTTTTTTTTTTTTGGGCTTTGTGTTTGGGCTTACTCATGAATGACAATGACATCGTGACTGTCCCTCTGGTCAACAGGAAGATTGAAGGCCTCATGCATTGTGAGCTGTCTGAGCCTTGGGGGGTCTCCTAGGGGGGCTTTGCCGTGAGTGGCGTTACGAATCTGGACGTGCGTAGGCAGCTTGAACCCCAGATCCAGAAGTTCGTTTCGGACCCACCACGGCATGGTACTCGCATGTAATGTGGACAAGGCAACAAGGATCATCCTGTTATGAGGGCTGCTTGTGGTGACATGTCCTGCATGCAACAACCGGCGGGAGTCGAAAAGGACAGGGTCTTTAAGGGAGTGCACCGTGCCTGTGAGAACATCGCCTGCGTGCTCCTTAGGCGTGTCCCCAACCTTATCCTGAATCCATAACCCTTCGCCATTGTCCTCCTTGCTGAGTGCCACGATAGCCGCTCCAGTGGGCCCATTTTGTAGATCTCTATGCACTTTAGTCACTTTAGAGTAGCACCCCTGACGAATGACATAAGAGGTAAAAACATGTTGAGGGCAAACAGAGGCAATGAATTTAGTAACTACCCTAACAAACAAAGGGAATCGACCGGTGTGCGTTACACAAACATCTCTGGACCTGGGCGAGGCTCCTGCAAGTACATAGGAACCAAAGGCCGAAGTTTTGAGCTCCCTGGGGTGCAACATGTTAAACAGCCGTAGGAGGTCCTGCTTGCGGGGGGTTTCGCTCTTCCTGCGCGGAGTGCAAAACCCTTGCTAACGCACTTCTTTTAAGCCACAACAGGGCTGCAGGTAACACGTATTGGGCTCACTGTACACAAGTTAAAGTTCAAGGGAAAGGCTGCACATACANCAGGTAACACGTATTGGGCTCACTGTACACAAGTTAAAGTTCAAGGGAAAGGCTGCACATACACCGTAGTATTTGCGCACCCCCCCTGCAGTCTTGCCTTGCTTAGGCCACTGCAACTTGCTTGCGAGCACAGACTTTACACTCACGAAGGGTTTTAAACCCAGTCCTCAAGTGCTCACAGTGAATGTCTGTGGTACACAGACAAAGGCTTTGTAACGTAAAGTTCAACAACCTTGCCA